>VWZD01003139.1:32433-223599 GCA_013396695.1 Sakesphorus luctuosus
CACAGACAAAATTAGCCTTTTATTCTTCTATTAAAATTGTAAAAAATGGGGTTTGTGGTTTAATTATTAAACATTTTAATATTTTAACATTATAGGTTACATAAATTAATTAACAATAATAGCATGTTAATATTTAATTTTTAAAATTTTAATATTTTAAAATACCCTTTATTATGTGGTGTTTAAAATATTCTGCGTATTTGTTGTTGGTTTGTTGGTTTTTTTTTAATTGGAAGGGTGTTTTTCAAATATCGTTTGTAGGAAATAGTGAGTCAGAATGTACCCAAGTTGTGTCAATGTCATCCAGCTGAAACTGTAACAGAGTCGTGGCAAAAGAGCTCTCCCAGAACGGACAAATGCAGCTGGAGCCCCATCAATGTGTTACCAGGAAAACTGAGAGATCCATTACAGTCTCACAAGAAGATAACAATCTTAATCTGTTTGCTTTCATTGCAGTGACCAAAAGTTATGCTCCAGCCCAAAATATTTGGGTTTCGTGACAACAGGCTTAGAAGAATTGGTGTCTGCTAATTCCCAGAACTATTTGAATGCAATGAAGGTGTTTCTCTCCAGAAGAGAGTACACTAAAATCTGGTGGCTGGTGCATTTAGGAACCGTGTGACTGCACATTAATGCACTAGTTAAGCACTTGCTTTTTGCTCTGGTATTTGAGCTTTCCTAAAGGACAGTGAGTGAGAGAGATACCATTGCACTTTCCAGCGTCTTTATCCAGCCTAGAAAGCCTAGACTGACCAAGGAAATTAATGACAACAATCACACATGGTCTGAAAGCTAAAGGGAAGTGTTGTAGCTTTCTCAGAGGTCTCTTTTGCTCCAGAAAACTGGCATTTCCCTTGGCACAAGGATCTCCCAACCTGCTTAGGTCCTGATTTCATCATACTAGGGATTGCGTGTCACTCTTTTCATGGAACTATGTCCCTATTCCCTGTTCCCATGATTGTCCTGGCACTAGTAGTTAGCCTGTATTGCACCCACAGGGGTTTTCCATGTTTTCTAACTGGGGAGGTTGGAGTTGCGCAGAGGGAGACTCTGAAAGCTGTACTGGCTTGGAGTCACTACAGGTCCTCAAGTACAGATACTGAGTGACTGTGCAGTGACTGATACAGCTACATCATGCTTTCTTTCTGAGTGAATGAGAGAAACTATACGCAAATGCCTATCAACAATCACTTTTCCCTCTCCTTTTAAGACCTGTGAGCATATTGACTCCATCTGGGAACTTGTCAAAGAATTTATACATTATATATATCATAAATTATGTGTTGCAGTTTGAGTACAGAGTTTTTACCCCATATCAGAGATGGATATGTATTTCATAGAATGTTCTTGAATTGGAAGGGACGCACAAGGATCATCAGGTCCAACTCTTGGCCCTCATGGCGATCAAACCCATGACCTTGGCATTAGTAGCCCCAGTCTCAGGAACCACGAGCAGCACTTTGAGCTGTTTGCCAACATTCCACTTAATGGGCAGTGAAAAGTAATTGAGAAAGTAAAAGTAATTAAGCAGAGGCCAGTAGGTGGCTCTGAATAGAGAAGTAGACTTTCTTAATGAGGAACTTTCCAACTCAGAAACAATAATGATTGTTTTAATGTAGTTTCAGTTGTTCAGACTGAAGCCACTTGGGGCCTGAGCTGTTTCTATATGTTAATTTTCTAGTGCTGGAAAGGAGGTCTTCATGGGTGTGACTTAGAGGTTTACAAGCTAACTAATATTTTTATAGATACACAAATAAAAGAAACTAATGGCAAATAATTTTCAGACTGCTCACATTAAATGTTTCTCTTCAAGCCAAAAGCAAAAAGTTCCTGCTGACATTTAGAAAATGGTGCTCAGCTTTGAGCTCTACAGCTCAAAAAGAATTGAAGACTTACTGGTTTCTTTCCACTGTTTTCAATCATCAATTAAATGGAAAACAAGGGCTATAAATAATGGTGACCTTTGCAATGACTTTTCATTTGTGGGATAGAAATGTGATGGTGTGAAAGCACTGTTAATAATAAGAAAATATATTAATAACTTCCTCAGGAACTACCAAGCAACGTGTAAATTGCTTTCTTCTTGGTATCACATTTTCCTGTAAGGTACTGAATCATGGAAATTTTCAGTCTTGTTAAAATTCAGATGACCTAAAATTAATGCTACCCCTTCACCTCTGTGCTTTTTGTCATCTCACCTGACAAATATGATTCTTCTTGATTTAATGAGCATTTTCTAATGACTTTTACTGAAAACACAGCCTGTTGTTTTTTGCTTGTTGGCCTATAAAATGCATAGGGAACAGTGGGTTAATTTGTGGGACTAAGAGCTTGCTAAAACGTAGCAGCCACCAAAAGCACACTTTGGTTGGAATAGTGGCACACACACTCTCTGTTTTAATGAAAGTTGCATTGTTACGGCTCTTTGAGTAGACTTTTAAAAAATACTTAAGGAACTGCAGCAACAGTATGAAGTTTCAGACCGTAGTTCTGTAGAACAAAGATCTGCCTTAGTTCATGAGACAACTGTATAATTATTGGCTATAGCATCGCCACTGGATTGCTTGAAAGCCTTAGGTACCAGGTGACAGTAACCTTCTACATAATCCTTGTTCATGCTTCTATATGAAATAGCTTATACTTCATCTAATTTTGATAGAACAAAAAAGGTCCTCCTCTGACTGGTTCTTTTCCCTAAACTTCACTTTTCAACTAATGATGGAAGATGGAGGGGGGATCCTCAGCCTGTACCTCAACTGCTGAATTATTTGTCAGTGATTTTTTTTCTAGGATGAAGAACTGTTTTCTCACTGAAACTACCAGTTCTGCTAAGCTTACTGCTTTTCAGCAGCTCACAGACTAAAAGCATAAACAGCATAAGAAGTCTGAATTTTAGTATTTGTTTATCTGTCTTTTGAGCTTCCTTTAATTTGATGCTCTCTGACTGCAAAGGTGGTTCTGCAGTTCCTCAGCAGTGATGGTGGGCAAACAGGGAAGCAGGCAAACATTTCTGCTAATTTCCCATCCATGTGAGGAGAAAGCAACTTTCAAACCCAGCTTCCAACTTCCTTCAGGTTTGACAAGAGGCTTCAGAAGGCCAAAAGCAAGAAGCCCTTTTCTTTGCTGTGTTTCAATTCCTGCTGTTGAGACGGAGCTTTACACTGTGGATGCCAACTTTGGTGTTTGTGTGTCATTCACAGTCCCCCAAGGGGAAGCTCACAGGGTGGCTGCATCCAGATGGGCCTGCCAAGTAATCCTGCCTGCCCAGCAGGGTGCCACCTTCTGTGAAGTGACAAGGACCTAAAGAGATGAAGAGGGAAAGCAGCGTGAGTTCATCCCAGGAGGTGAAAATGCAAGTCCTTTTCTCTGTATAAATTGTCCTTGAAGGGAAAGTGCAGGTAAAGCTTCACCATGAAGCAGATGTTCAGATCATGGTGTCAGATGAGCACTGTGCTTTTTAAGGTGAATTTTACCTCTTGACACTGCCCAAAGGTGCATGTAGCTGTCAGCTGTTTCTTTTGAAAATTCATTCTGCTTTCATAAATTGGAGAAATTCCTTGTTCTAGCAAAGTCCAGAAATAACAGATGGCTCATATGTCAGACATCAGCAAATCCTGAAGTTGTGGGCATGACCCCTGTCCATGTCCTGTTAAAAACTCTACCTTCCTCAGGATTAGATTGCCCAAAGTTTGGTTTTTCTGCAACAAGATCAATAATGTAAGTTTCACCTGCTTGTAACATATTGTTGTTGGACTTAAAATCTGTCTTCCACAGAAGTAATGGGGGTTTAGTGTGTTTGCTGGTGTTCCTCGTTGTGTTCTGGAGAGCATTCTAACTTCCTGAGTGTTTAGTGGATGAGGCTGGGCAAAGCTGAATTGTGTTTTCATCATCCTTGCATGTGGAAATGCTGCTACTGATTTTGGGTGACAAGATTAAGGGCTTGTGGCTTGAGGCTGACATGGTGTCAGATTGTTGTGAACGTTTTGGGTTAGCATGAAACTTGACACTGTATTTCAATGGAAATGAAATGGGTCCTGTAGGTATTGGGATCACTTGTTGTGCTCAAAAACAAGTCAGGTTTTTCTGTTGGTTTTCTTTTTAAGTGTCTGCAGCACTGTAGATCCTGACCTCATTGATCAATATCAGCATGAAATGCACCCAGCAATAGTATTCTCACCAGTTTCCATTATGGTTTTGTGCTCATCCAGTGTTTCTAAAGAGAGCATTAAGGCTTTACAATTGAAGATGAGAGCAGGAATGCTCAAGAAAAACCAGCCTCTATACCTTATGTTTATATAGCATCTGCTAACCTGGAGTACTTCATGAGAGTCAGGGAATTTATTGAGCTGTTTCATTCGCCACTGCTTCTTCACCATGAGTCCCTCTGGCTGGTTATCAGTGCTTAGCCCTGCTGCACAGTGATCAAAGCGGGGCATGGAGCAAGGCTGCCCATGCTGAGGACCCTGCCAGACCTTCTAGCCAAGCAGGGTGACTATGAAATATGCTGAGAAAGCAGACTGGAGACAGGGCAGACTGCCAGGGTTAGTGCTACTGCGCGGTGCTGACGGCTGAGGATTCTGTATTGCTTGTGGAGCTGTTGGCAGTGCCTCTTTCCATGTCCATTTGTCTCACGTAGTCCCCTGCTCTGACATGCTGGCTTGATGGATCAGCTCAATAATGTGGTAGGACTGGGGAAACTCAGTGAAAGGGCTATATTTCAGTATGGTGTCTGTCAGGGGAATGATGTCAGTCAGTCACAGGCTAGAAAAAGCAAACAGTGTCTTATCACTGTGTGAGACTGAAATGCTTAATGTCCCTGTGTGCAGACCTGTGCCTGCAGTTTCAGGTGCTTCACTCCCTTGAACGGTCACGTATTTAACTTGTGTGGGACACAAGTGTAAATCCTGTGGTATTTCACAGTGGAAAACTCTTTCCCCATATTCCAGCAGCAAAGAGTTGAGGTGAAACAATAACAGAAACTGTGGTTGCTTCCTGAGATTTGCTGTACCAATGAAGCAATTGAAATGATGCCATAGCTGTTTGTGCTCTTTATAAGGGTTTATACAAGGAATGAGTTTCAGAGATTGCTGTGGCTATGAAGAAGGTTTTAAAACTGATAATTTAAATGGTTTCATTATTGGGTCTACTGATGCACTAGTTCATGAGATGACCACTCTTCTTCAAGTGAATCAAATCACTTTCCACTTAGAAGAGATCGCAAGGATGTCCCATTGAACTGGTTCATCATCTGACATAAGAAATGTTCCATGTTGTAGCAGAAATGTTAACTGATTGCAAGTGGAGATAACAAAAAAATGTTGAGATAGACCAGCATGTGAATGAAGGTAGCTGGTATCTTCTCTCACCTTATTTTATTCATATTAGGCTTTGCATCACTGTTATCAAACGCATCATATTTATCTAGTCTAAGCAAAGAGAGTAAGAATTGATGAGTAAGGCTGTTTTCATTCCCTGTCGTGGCCCCATCTTGGCATAGTCAGAGCACGTTGGCACAGCTGTGTGAGAAGACAGCAATGGTAGCATCGGCTTGCACCTTTTCAAGGACTGGTAGCATCTGTTTGATGATTAGCTAAAGGATTTCAGCTGTCAGAGCTGTCAATCTGACACTTTGATGAGCACTAAAATAGATCTGTGCTACCAGGAACTGTTCGTTTTCCCCCATGCTTTTGCTTTGCTTGACTCTTGGTGTCCTTGCCGATAACTACCAGCAAGGCTAATGCATTATGAACTCTGAACAGTGAAGAAAGCGGCTGTCATTTTTTGCACAACAGATGTTCCTGATCAGGAATCAGACAAAGGATCTCATCACTCTTCCTCTGAGCAATTTAATTTGTCTGTTCCATGGTGCACCAGCCACCTCTTGTCTAGTGACTGATGTGCCCAAGTCCTATTTCATTCAGGATCAGTTCCTTTAATCTTACAGAATTATTAAGTTTTTTTCTGTGCCAGGGCAAAGAGAGTGGAAAAAAGGAAATTGCTTCATTGCTTACGGTGTCACCAATGATGTTTCATAATGAAAAGTAGCAAAGGCCTACTTCAAAAATAGGAAACATTTTAAGAGAACCAGAAAGTACTCTGAGCACTTTTTAAAAGAAATAGCTATATAGGTTTGATGATGTTTCTTTAGCAGTTTTAAGGCTCAGAGGCAAGGAAAAGCAGTATATAATCCATCAGAATCTTTTGGTCCCACTCAGTCAGATGGAAAAATTGATTTATTTTTTAAGAAAAGTTGCTGCTGTTGATCCTGCTCTCCACTCCTTAATCAGGCAAATCATCCAAAATGACTAATTACCAGGGGCTTGGCTTGCTTTTCCACTTAGTTTGATAAAACTGTATCGCCCTGCTGCTGTTTTGTAGTGATGGATGGGTACTGCTGGGGATGTAAATTTGTAGTTACTCTCTGGTTTATTTCCCAGTTATTAGTCTAGCACAAGACAGTCATTTTGCCTGTGCACAGCTCCTGACTCTGCCACCAGCTCGATCTGGTCTATACCTGAGGTGAGGCAGTCACTGCTTACACTGTGCCCCGTGTTCCCTCAGTGTCTGCCAAAGACTGACTGGAAGGGAGAGGGAAGGGACATTGGCCTTATCTTGTGCTGATGCTCAGCCCTGCACAGAAATGGCCTGTCAGTCCTGATGAATGAGAAAAGTGTGTTTGAGAAGCTCATGTTAGCCTGTCACTGGTAGAAAGAGAAACCACTCACATGACCTGTTTTTCTTTGGCAGGTTGACAGGACAGAAGTGATTCGGACCTGTATAAATCCTGTCTTCTCCAAGCTGTTCACAGTCGACTTCTACTTTGAGGAGGTGCAGCGGCTGCGGTTTGAAGTCCATGACATCAGCAGCAACCACAATGGGCTGAAGGAAGCAGATTTTCTTGGTGGCATGGAGTGCACTCTTGGACAAGTAGGTATTGCTGCCTTTTTTCCCCCTCAACCCTCTTCTTTTGTGTATGTATGAAATATATTGCTTTTTTAAATGAATGATGGGTGAGATTTGTCATTCATGACAAAATTCTTAATCAGTGCTTTGAACAGGACCATTAAGAAGTTCTGCTTCTTTGATTTGCTGCTGTACTGCAGCTTCAAGTGAAACAGTGCTTATAGGAAACAGAGCATCAGTGATTGGCCTTGGACAGCAAAAGCCCATGCCTATTAGATGCTGTTGGAAAATAGGCTGATTTGGGAGAAAATTATTGTTCCTAATTTTATATGGGGTTTAAAGCCAGTTCCAAGTCCAAGGACCACTTAAAAATACACTTTGTTCACATAGGGTAGCGCCTGGTGATGTGGCAAATAGAGTGATAGGGTTGGATTCATTTCCCTGACTCTCAGTCATCCAAAAGTTTGGTGTCTAGACTAAGTTACTCTTCTGATTTCCATCTTTAGTTCAGTGGAGAGAAACAGACGGTTCCAACTGTTGATTCATTTTACCTGAGACAGCCATCACAGATTAGGATAAATCATCTTCAGGAGATACCCGTCTTTCCTCATCAGTTGGCAGGAGCAGCCAGGCAGCTGGCTTAGGGTAGATACCAAACTTTCTAGATTACTGAATTTAAGGGTGATGAGTTGTATCCACAGGATTGATATCTAGAGGCCATCAGAGCCAGGCCAGTGGTGCATTCCCACACTGCAGTGTCCCAGGTATCACAGCTTGGTCCTAACTGGCAGAATTTTTGTTATGCAGGGTTTCATAGCAGGTTTCTGCCTTGTCCATAATTTCAGTGCCAAGGATGGTCTCAGTTTCACTGGACTGAGTGTGAATTTGCTCTCCCTGCTGTGGTAGCTTGTGTGATGAGAGCAGGCAGTGCTTTTGTTTAGGTTATCCTTTGCAGTGCTTCCACATAAGGTTGTATTCTGAACAGGGTAGCTTGCCATGGAAGGTGCTGCAAAGCTTTTGTTTCCTGTTTTCTCACCTTTTGCCGCTCCTGCCTCAGCCCCACCACACATGAATTGCTTTTGTTTTCTTCCCAAAGCTGCTGGGCCAAACATGCTGACTGAGGGAAAGCCCTCTCACTGAGAGAAATAATATGAAATATATGCATTTACTACATGGAAAGCTTAACGTGATGATATTTAGGATATTTATAGTGGGCTATAAAGTTTGTTCCTTTTGACAGAATTCTTTTGTCTTAGTCAATGAAAATAGACTATCCAATAACACCAAAGAGAATGGGAAACAAAGAAAAATGTTATTATAATGTTCTTCTTGTTTAATTGGCTTGATAATGAAGGTAGGGAAAAATGTCATTGTTGCTGCCTGTAGCATAGATGTCTTTATAATGATTTGATCTCTATAAATAGCACACAGCTGGTTTGGTTGCAGTGTAATTTTAATGGTAACCAAGAAAAAATAATAATAGTGTGGATTCTGTTCACAGTAATGTAGCCTGGAGACTCTGATCTCTTATTTAGACTTTTTTCATGGTGTTCACTCCCCTCCTTTTCTAGTGTTTTACTCTGATATAATTCCTCAGCTGATTTAACCCCCCAAAATCGTAGCACTGGAATTATCATCCAAATAAAACCTTTATGAGGAGTATAATATTGAAAATCCTACAGCACAGGCTGCACATACAGAGCTTACACTCATGCTTGGCTGTTTGGTGTAATTACAGCATTTTTTTCATGAAGATAATAGAGCCATGTCTTTTCTTGAGACAATTTTGACATGAATTTGTTGTTCTACGCCACTTTAATGCCTGAATACGACAGGATCTTGTTTAAGAGTGTGTGTCTGCCTCTCAACTCACTCTCCCAGTGCAAGTAGGTCTTATCTGAGACATCCAGGATGATTTTTAGGCATAGTCTAAAAGACTATGATTCCCTTCCCACCCCTCAATAAAAGGGCTTCTATGCTCTCTTCTAGGTGATCTCTAAGAGCTTCACTGCTACCTGTAGCTGTTTGTAGATCGTCACTTGGATGTGTAATAAACCTGCATGTTTGCCCAAATCATGTAGCATTCCTACTTAAAATTAACAGGAATAGTAAATGCTGGGAAAGGCAGTAGTGTAGTTACACAGTAAGCTGACAGAGAGGAGGGAGTTTTCTCTTTCTTCTGATCTAAATCCTACCTATCCTACCCAACTGGTACAAGTATGTTGGAAATTTGAGGTCTTGGATATGCATTCATTTGGAAGGTGTCAGTAATCTCCTCTCAAATGCTGCATCTGTGTTCCAAGGAAGTGATGAGAGCAGTGGCTTGTAGGCTGTTAGATCCTGAACCATAAACTGTCTGGTGACATCCCCCTGGATTTTCAGCAAGACTTGTTTTTACTGCTTTTGCCCGAACAAGTCAATTCTGTGTCTCTCCTCATAAACACTGTGTGTAACAGCATCCTGGCATGCAGTCAGCTGTACCTGGATGTGAAGAGTAAACACATCGACAGGCATTTCCTATGCCACAGCATTCAAACACAGTAGAACAAATGGTTGTGGATTGATACCTGCTGGGTATAATTAAGAAAACATCAGTGTCCTAAATAGAGATGTCCTTAAAGTGATTTGTCTTCTCCATCATTGTCAAAAGTTGCCTTTTCAAATAAAACAATGGCAGATTATCTCTTGAAGGGTTTGACAGGAGGAGGTTTAGTGGGGGAAATTTTTTGTGTGTGTTTTTAAGTACTAAAAGTCTGTTTCTTCCACTCAGAAAGGCTCTTCTGCATTCATGTTTCCAGCTCCTTGAGTGTCCCAGTAATGAGCAGATTAACAAATATGCTCTGTACAGTTGGACTGATAGCCAGATCAAAAACACCCTCAAATATTACAGAAGGCAGTTAAGTTGAAAGTGCAAACAAATTCTCCTCAGTTAGCAGCATAATCTTAAAATAATGGTCTACAATTTCATGTAGTTTATAAAATGCAGTTTCTTAAGGGAATTTAATCAAGAAATGTACCATGCTCCAAGCAATTAAGCTGTCCATGCTGCATTGTTTAAATAAAGTGATATTGTTAAATGGTGGGTTAAAATACATAACTAAAACCATACATTTTAAAAATATGTTATTACTTTCCATTTTAGACTTAATTTCTAAGTAACTGCAGAAAACTAATATCTAATGATACTGGGTTTTAACAATTAAGTTGTAGAGCCATATGGTAGCTATTTAAGCAAGGAAACTCTACAGTGTTGTGCTTGTAACCTCACAAAGATTATTCTTAATCGGAAGCATATTTGTGAAATCAGATTCGTAGAATCCCAGAAGGGTTTTGGTTGGAAGGGGCCTAAAGACCATCTAATGTGTTAGTGCCTTCATATGTTCTGAGCCTGTAAAGCTCTCTTATTGGAATATTTGGGTTTATATTCCGTAAAATTTATAGAGCATTAAAATTGCATCATTTAGTACAGTAAGGGCTCAAACTTCTAATACCCAAAGTTAACTTCTTAACCACACAGCAGTGGAGCATCAGAAAGGTGCCTTAGACAGACATTTTTCCTCTGAAGTTTCACCCTGAAGTCTTAGTCTGTTCTTTAAGAACTCACAAAAATTATTTCAATGAATAATCATTTTCTGATGAGAACTGAACAAGCTCACGTTGCCAAGACATTCTTAATTACTGCTCAGCTGTTCCTGCAGCATCATTAAATTATGGGAATCAGGAAAGCTGTTATTTCTTAAATGCTGTGAACCATCCCAGGTTTGTGGGCTGGGTTATTCCCTGTGACATATTCTGTGGAAATAGCCTTTGTGGCTTTTCTTTCAGTACTTACCGTGGCTGGTCTTTGTCATTTTCAATTTTGGGATTCTATTCCTTGTTTAGTTTCTTTTGACTTACAGAAGTGTTAAAATATTGTTGTTCCCTTACTAGCTCAACTAGTAGCAGAAGAAAACTGGAGAGACGTAAATCTTTTCCTGTCAAGAACCTTTTCAAGTATTATTTTGAGATTAAGTATTACCCATACACACATTTGTGTACAAATTAGATTGAAAATCTTCCTTTCAGTAATTAGTATAATCGTTTCTTGTGTGCTTTTGATAATATATGCCATTAGCAGATTATGCACTTGAAAATCCTGACTGATTATTAGTTCAATTTCAGCCGCTGCAAATCCCCTTGCTCTTAAATTAGAGAAAGGCTAAAAGAGCCATGATTGCACCTGAATTAATTAAGCTGAAGTAGTCTGTATCAGAATATTTGTTTAATAGACTGTCAGCTGCTTCTGTGGGGCAAAAGACACTGCACCAGTTTTTTCACAGTATTTGAATTCCTAAATCTCATTAGGTGTCTGTGTGCCTCCTTAGGCATCCAGATACCTTTAAACACTTGGCCTTTGATGTCCTCCAAATGAAGTTGCTCTGTTCATTAGTGGGATGAATAATGTACTTTATTAGATGTGAATGTCATTTTCTGCCAGGGCTGACTCAGAGCACGAGCAAATCCCAAGGGCAGTGCTCTCCCCAACTTTACCAAACCCTCTCAGCACCTCAGTTTCCCCAGGAAACTCTCAGTTTGCCATTGCAGCACAGTCTCTGAAGCTGTAAGATTTTCAGTTCCAGATGAATCTTGCCAAAGTTAATAGAATTACTTGTACAGTTTGTACTGCTTTGTTTTTGCATGCTTTATCTTTTTGTATGAATTACTGTAGCAGTCTTTAGGAAAGCAATTTAGAATTTAGTTTGCTATTATAATGAGTTATTATTATGATAAGTTCTAAAAGCACTGTTTCTCTGCATGCTAATTAAATTCACTTTTTATGCTATTGATAAGCTATCTCCTGTAATAACATTATGCCTCTTGTGATAGGGATATCCTTTTTTCTGTTTCGATTTCTGTTTTTGTTCTGTGTGGATTGACTATTTTCGGGTACAGGTCTTTCACAAAGGCAGGGAGAGGTATCATTCAGCTGTAAATAGACTGTGAGCTGAACAGTGCTGTTGTGAACAAAAGAAACCTTGAAGAGGGGTGAGTGTGGTACAGAAAGACTCATATGTGCCCAGAGGATGATTATAGCACTAAAATTGGCTCTACCAAGAAACAAGAATTCTGTGAGCAGTTAGACAGAAAGAAACTTCTTTCACTGGGGTCCTGTACATCTGAGCTAGTTCTCTTGAAGGGATTTCTTGGTATCTGTGACTCATTCCCCCAAACTATTTTCCTTGAGAGTGAAGTAAGGTCACTGGCATTGCCTACTGTCTGGTCTCTCCCCATGCTGAAATGTGCTGGGTGCACGTGTGACTATCTGCCACCATCCACGAAAAATACCCAGTGGGTTCAGAAGCAGCTGGGGGACAGAGAGCAGGACAAACATAGGCATATCTGTACAAGAGTTGTACAAATCTTGCTTTGTCAAAAAAACAGGCTAAAGATGAATGTGTGAAGAATGAGAGAGTTTTTGCACTGTGGGCCAGAGCTACTTCAGTTCTGCTGCCTATGCTTGAATTAGTCTTATTATTTACCTACACAGGTCAAATGTCATTAGGGTCTGACATTTTATTAGTGGGTGTTTAGAAGCTTGCAGTATTTTATTTGAATATAGTAAGAGTGCACTAATATTTTAATTTACAAAGCTTCAAGATTGATTTGACAAATGTTAAATTTCCAGTCATTTGTCTGGTCATTGGTTGTGTCATTCTACTTACAGTAATATCATGAAAGTATTTCAGTCCTTCATTTGGAAGACTTTATAGCTGTGAAAAAGGTGCTTTAAGGGTTGTACTTGCTTTTACATTGGAAGGGAAGAGTATGTAGCATTACCTGGCAAATACATTTGGTATGGTTGTGTCCTATGGTTTAGACACCACAGAGTCCTTCTCTTTGCTATGCATCGAGGATAAAGATGATTTTGGGAACACAGTCAAATAATTTTAAGTGTTCTTGTTAAAATTTCTGCCCCAACTTGGTAAGATTGCAAATACTTGTCAAGAGAGGAACAAACCTCAGATAAAAAATGTTTTAGCTTAGACCAACTGTGCATTTTAGCACCTTTTGTAGCAAACAATAAATAAGCTGTAACTTCAGGAGGCTTTGGAAAACTCATTCAAGCCAACTGTTGCTTTCAAAAGGCAGGTTGCTGTACAGTTCTAAGCAGTCTGAATTGGAGGCTGAAGTTTTGCAAGTACTTTTTGAATCCAAGCAGCGGTGAGCACAACATGGTACAAGCAAAAATACTGCAACCTAAGAGCTTGAAAGAGCCAACACGGTGCTTTCTCCAAAGGAAGACTGGAACAACTTTCACTGTCCCTCCGCAAGCAGTGGGGTGAAGGAGAGTGACACTAAGGTAGAGACAGATCTCTTATAAAGTGGGTTTGAAACATATAATGTTTCAGTAGCTATTAGTTAATTTGACAGAAGGACAACTGATGCTGTATTACAGAAATTTGAAGAATCTCCTTTGAAAAGGAGTTTGTTTGTTTCTCTAAATGAAGAGAAACAAAATGAAAATATGAAAGGCTAATGTAAGGTTGGGAGATTTAGTCTTGTCAGTTTGGAGTATTAAACTGAGCCCATCTTAAGATACTAAGTCATAACTAAAAATGGAGGCCAAATGCTTGGAGGCAACTGAGCTGACTGCTTTACCTATTAAAGTGTCTTCGTTTAAACCCAGGAGTTTTTTTCGCTTTTAATCTTCTGATTCTCTCCCTCCCATGTCATTGGGGTGGAGCAAACTAGTGACTGTGTGGGGCTTAGCTGCTGGCTGAGGTTAAACCACAACTTAAAGGCTGGTGAAAGATTCAACAGAGACATTTGGTTTTGAAAGAGCATGATTGCTTCTTTTCTTTCCTTGAGATATCACCGTGGGTGAAGGGGATAATGTTTCCTGGGAGATTGCTTCTCCAGGCACTTGAATGCATTTCATCATGAAGATTCAGTCTGCATAAAAGGCATTTGGATCAAGGGGAAAATGCTACTAAAATGGGACTTGGGTGCTCTTTGCAATCCTGAAGAGAGTTAGGTTGGCTGGAAGAAAATAAAGCAACTGTGCAAGTCCCTGTAAGAGCAATAACACATATGGGAGAAGTAGTTACTGTCTAGAACTACCTGAAGGAAAGTTCTAGCCAGGTGGGGGTTGGTCTCTTCTCCCAGGCACTCAGCAATAGGACAAGGGGGCATGGGCTCAAGCTCTGCCAGGGGAAATTTAAGTTGAAGATCAGAAAAAATTCTTTGTAGAGAGAGTAATCAGGCATTGGAATGGGCTGCCCAGAGAGGGGGTGGATTCCCCATCCCTGGAGGTTTTTAACCTGAGATTGGCCGTGGCACTGAGTGCCATGATCTGGTAAAGGGACTGGAGTTGGACCAAGGGTTGGGCTTGATGATCTTGGAGGTCTTTTCCAATCCAATCGATTCTATGATTCTATGAATGAACACAGAGGTGCTGGGAAATCAAAGCTATTTGTCTGGCTACCTCTGCTGGCAAGGATACAAAGACTTCTTCAAGTTGTGCACTGTGGAGGGAAATTTGTACTTAACTTGGCTGTCTAAATAACCAAATTTGGGCTTCCTGTAAGAAAGTCCCATGTGCAGAAGAGGAAAGTCTGAATATAGAATTTGAGACACTTGGCCTCTGGCACCTTTAAAGCTGAGTAAATGCTGTTGAAATAACTTGGTTAAAAAGCTGTGTTCAGATCTTCTTGTTAGCTTGATTTATGAACATTGAGAATTCTGTATGATATTATTTAAAGTTATCCCTACATTTGGTTAAGAAAGGACCACATAGAGGAATATATTTCACAAGTTTCCTAAACAAGGCAGGTAAAATGGGTCATTACATTTCACAGCTCATCTTACACAGCACTGATTAGTCACGACTCAGGCATAGGAGAGAGCAAACCTTCATCAGAGTCCTTGTCTCTGAGTGACTGCTGAGCAGTGCATGCTACACAGCTGGTGTCAGTGCCTTGGTGCTTTCACCTAGTCTTGCATCTGTTCATACTTTTAAAATAAGTTTTTAAAAAAGCAAAGCATCTTTTATGTATTTTAAATTGGAAATAGGACCAAATGGTGGTGTGAATCCAGATTTCATTACAGCAATATTGAGTATCTCCCCAGATCTGTCCTTAACCTTTATGGGCTTGTCTGTGAACAGGCAAATTAAGACCATCTTCAAGGGAATTTCCCATCCCCATCTTGCCATAGAACTGACAGCCCTTAGCACTGCAGACCAGAAAACTGGTCAAGAGGATGCTCTGTTGAGATGACTGCATAGTTTACAAGCAGGGATAACTTCATGTGCACCTCTTTCTTCTCAGAATAGCAACTTTAACATTCTGTTCCTATTTCCACATTTTGAAAATATATTCAGTATGATATGTTTTTTGGACATGTGGCACTCCTAGACCAGAACTGGGTAGTAGTTTGTATGTGCCTGTAGCTGCAAATGAACTTGACTTCTCTTAGTCTAACCCCTGAAATCTCTGAGGTTTTGTCCTTGTGGGAGCCCCACCCTGAGCCCCAGAAGGGCTGCTGTGGTTTAGCCCCAGCTCAGCACCTGCAGGCACCGCTCACACACACCTTGCCCTGCCCCTGCCCCAGTGGGGAAGAGAATCAGGAAGATAAGCAGGTGAACAGAGTGGGTTGAGAATGATTTAATAATTAAAAAAATGAAGTATGATTATTGTGATGATAATAATAACTGTAATGAGAGAGAGAGCAATAAAGCCCAAGAGAAACAAGTGGTGCATAACACAATGGCCCACCACTTACTGGCTGATTCCCAGCCCATCCCTTAGGAGCGATTGGCAGCTCTCAGCCAACTCTTCCCAGTTTATCTACCAAACAGAAGGTATTCTGTGCTATGAAATATCACCTTGGCAAGTTTAGGTCAGCTGTCCTGGCCAGCCTTCCTCCTGGGTCTTATGCTCCTCCTCACTGGCCAAGCATGGGAAATGGAAAAGCCCTTGATTTCGGGCAAACAACCAAAACATCAGTGTGTTACCAACTTTATTCTCATGCTAAATCCCAAGCACAGTCTTGTACCAGCTACTAAGAAGAAAATTTACTCTATTCCAACTTCAGCCAGGACGAGTTTCTACATCCATTTGTTCACTGGCTGATGTGGTAGTTTTGGCTTTAGTTTCAGCCAGGACTCAGCTAGGCCTCAATTCAGCAGGCCCAGGGATGTGACATAGATTAGAAGGGACAAGCATCACCTGACTTAAGCAACCAAAGAGGTATTTCATATCATCTAGCATCATCAAGAGGTATAAAAAGAGAGGGAGGTGGAGCTTCTGCCTATTTTGGTCTTTGCCTCAGCCCCCTGAGGTCACACTGACTGTCTCTGCCGAGATCAGGCCTCGCCGCCATCCCCGCTGTGTTATCCAGGGAGGGGAACATTGTCTTGTTAATTCTTCTCCTCTCTTGCTGGGAGTTTTCTCTGAAAGAGTTTTAGGGAGGTTTCGTGGGGTTTGGGTGGTTGGAATCTGTATTATTTGGTTGGGTGACTCAGTAGTTATTGTTGTTAGTTTGTTTTTTCTCACATTTGTATATATATGTATTATATCCTATTCTGTTTTTAATTGTTTTGTATAATATAAGAAGCTTGCTGCTTCGGGTTTTGAGGTGTTTTTTCCCTCCCTCTTCTTCCCTTGGTTGGTGGGGACGGGCCCCTTTCTCTCTGTGTTGGGCAGTTGGCATTTTGCCAGCTCAACCTAACACAATAGGTCATGTTTCTAATGACATGTTTGTGAAAACACATGTTCTGGCAATATAATGAGGTTTGCTGGGGCTGAACTGGACTCTACTATTTGTGTATTAGAAAAAAGAGAGACATTTTCTTTCTGCACTTCTTCACATCAGTTTTGGACAAACCCCATTTTTTCTGTGAAGCTGAAGTTTTAAATTTCAAGTTTTTGAAATTGGGGTCAAACCAAAGATTCATGAGATATGAAAGCCCAGAGAGGGGGTGGATTCACCATCCCTGGAGATTTTTAAATGCAGATTGGACGTGGCACTGAGTGCCATGATCTGGTAAAGGGACTGAAGTTGGACCAAGGGTTGGACTTGATGATCTCGGAGGTCTTTTCCAACCCAATCGATTCTACGATTCTGTGATTTGGTTTACTGTTATATCTTAATTACCTTCTAGTGAGACATCTTGCCAGTTCAGCCACCTCTGCAACTCTGAACTCAGCCTAATGCTCCCTAGCCCTTGAGTTACCATTGTTTAGGACTTGCTGACTGATAATCAGGTCAGAAAATGCTTTTTATGATAATGTTCATAAGATTTACATTGATACCTTAACAAAAAATATGATAGACATTTGATGGAGGCTTCCATAGAAAGAGTTCTAAACAAGAGACCTGGTTTGTGCAGTGCATGAGCAAAAAGGGCAATTTACTGCTATGGAAAAGAGATGCCTTAATGGTTATTGCAAGTACAGTTTGAGGCAACCATGTTGGCACATTGTTGCCAGATGGAGGATTCATCTTGCTGGCCACTTAATTAACAACTGGTAAACGGTTGCACCCAAATACACATATTTACATATGCAAAGTGCTTACTGTGTCACAGTGATGCTAATGGCTTAGAGAGCGAGTGTTATTAATGCAGTCCACTAATGAGAGTGTCAGAATAAATTATCTTCTCTGGAACTGCAAGCTGTCTATCTGCCACCTGCATGGATGCTCCCGGGCTCCAGGTGTCTGTCTGCAGGTGCCTCTGGAAGGCTGTGCCCCTTCTGAAAGCTGCAAAGGGAGCTGCAAAGGCTTGGATAGCCTAGGGGGGAAATGCTGCTAAAGGAGGCTGGCTGCTCCTCCCGTCTGAGTTCTATCTCATACCATGGCTGTATATATGTGTGATTTCTGGAAAGGTTCCTGGTGAACAATGCCCACAGCTTTCAGTGGAACAGCTTCATGTATTTACAAAGTTGTCTGTGCATCTCGGGGAGGGAGGAGAGGTCATGGAGAGGAATGGGCCCTGCTCCCCAGCTGACATAATTCAAAAGTTTAATGATACATTAAAAATAATCTGTCATATTTCCGTATTACCTGCCATCTGAGAACCTCAAGGGTTTTTTTAATTGCAGCTCACTGTTCACAGGAGTGCAATGACATGTGCTTGAACCTGTTTAGCTGGCAAGAAAAGGGATGTGTGGTTAACTTACGGGGTCATAGCAAACAGCATTTCCAAGATGCTGGGCAAGAAAAAGGACTTCTGAATCCTGGTAGTACTGGTCATCTTACTTGTATTGCTGTCTGTCAGCACCACTGATCAACACTAGTTTTGAAATCCAGAATTTAATTTGGAAAACTGATTGAGATGACAGCAAATTGCTTTATGGAAGGCAGTCCAAAAAGAAGCGTTAAATTATTCACTTAAGTAATAGCCAGATGTAAAAGTGCAGAGTAAGAACCAGCTGGCAATCTGAAATGGTCATAAAATGAACATTAGTTAACAGTATCATCATGTTCTTAAAATAAGTCAAATGCAATTCTGGAGTGTATCAGCCTTGCAAGGAGAAGCTCTTCCTGCATAGGAAGGACCAGGACTATGATGCCGAATTTTGAGCATTATTTTAAGAGTGTCTGTAGACCAATCCAATGAAGGTTCATCAGAGAACAGAGAGAATGGTTTGAAGGCTAGAAAATGTGGTCAAAAAGGAAAGATATGATAAACTCAGGTTTTGTAATAAAGAGGACTTTGGAGAGTCTTCAGATATAAAGATAACCTGAAAGACAATGAGAAAAAGATTGTTTTGCTTATTCATGGTTCATTAGACAGAAATAATGGACTTAAACTGCAGAGAATTGGATTAGCTGTTAAGAAAATATATTTACAGTAAAGATAATGGATACAGTAATAAATTTCCAGGGCTGGGTGTTTGCCTCTGGCTTTCTTTCAAAATTAGACACACATCTGTCAAGCAAAGCTGCAGTGGAAATGAGGAGCTGGACACAGGGATTCTGGATGTGCTGTCCAGCGATGTGATGGTTCTCCTGTCTCGTATTAAAAGCCTCTTTGAACTTGCTTCTTGTTTGCTGCTTCCATGAAGGCCGGAGCTGAGGATAACCTGAGGTGCTGGTTATGCTTTTCTGTTCAGTTCAGCCAGTCTGTGGGCGGGACAATCACGTTTGCCCATGGTGAGGTTTGGTCAAAATCCACATCTCATTCACTGCTGTGTCACAGCACCTTCCTGGCCTGTCTGCAGCCTTGGGGTGCTCACACTGCTTCAGCTCCAGCCAGCACTTACCTGTGTGGTCATTGCTGAAATGTGTGAGCTACCCAGGGCTCTAACGAAGGGCCTGGAACTGTTCTTCTCACTTCATGGTTGCCTTTCTTTTACAACTAATACCTTGGCATATTTTTGCTGGTAAGTCTATCCTATGGAGTTGTCCAAGTGTCTCCAAGCAACGCTGGATGCAGAAAGGACTATTTCTGGTATAAAAACCACTTTCAAGGGCTTAGGATATTTCCTAGGACACAATCAGTCTTTGCTCAGTATCTGCACAGCACAATCCTAGTACAGTTTTGTCACAGTAAAAAATAATATTGTGATTTCTAAGCTGTGTTTTGAGTTACCTTTGCATCTGTCTACATTCTGAAGTTTTCTGATTAAAAAAATCAAATAAATTCATACATTAAAATGCTAAAATAGTTGAAATAATTTCAAAATTAAATAAATTAATACAACATACAAAGAAGAGGGACCTGTTATGCTGCGGCATCGTAGCTTACCAATTATGCTATTACAGTTTTACTGGTCTAATTTTGAATGTTTCAAAACTGTAAGGGAATGGTAGTTACTATTAATATTGCAAATAACATATTTTGCCAGTGTCACTCTGATAACATTTATAATAATAATGGCCAACCTTCGCGAACGCAGATTTGGGAAGGGCTCTCCCCACATGGGTGTGCCCTTCCAGCCTGCGCAGTGGATGTTTTATGTGAGGCACAGCGTGCACAGAACTGGCCCCACCGTTTAAGTCCTAAGGTCCATTTGCCACGGCCGAGCGAGCTTGGACAGTGACAGGGAAGTCCTTGGGACTGTCACAGCACCCGGTACTAACCGGGGCTGACCCTGCTGAGCATCTGAGATCTGACGGGATGGGATGGCAGGGAGGCTTGAACTGCTGGGGACGGTCCATACTGAGACTCGAACTCGTGACCTTGGGATTTGCAGACCGAAGTGCTCTCCATTACACCACGGGACTGCCCGTTGATAACATTTACTTGAAATACATTTATAATTAGGTTAATGAACAAGATCATTTCTAATGATGATTTCTGTGGGAGGTCTGGTGCCTGGTAAGCAAAGGAGACAATTTTGGACCTAAAACTGTGGGGCAGATTGCTTGCTTCTGTCCTGAATTTAGAGTTGCTGATATTTTGAAATAAAATAAATGCCTTCTCTTTGTAAACAGACTTCAGTCTCTTATAAAATAAATGAGTTTTTGAGGTATCTGTGATAGATTTGCTGAGTACAGCTTCCTTCTTATTGCCTTTAAAGTTCATTTAAAGCTTCTGTCCTCTATCACCGTCATTGCAATACTTGAGGAAAATTTGTGATGGGTTTTTCACTGTTCTGTTCAACTCAGTGAATTGTGTTCTCCTCATTCTGCTTGACCCCAGCTGCTTGTTTTTCCCTTTCTTTGCATTCTGTCTGCAGGCTTCCTGGGGAACCTTTCTTCTCCATCCTGGTCTTGCTGTGCTCTGATTGTTCATTGAGATACAAAAGAAAAAATGAAATCACAATAAACCAGGTATTTACTACAGATTCTAAATATTTTTCCCTTTGTTTTGGTGTTTGTGCAGATTGTTTCTCAGAGGAAACTCTCCAAGTCCTTACTCAAGCATGGGAACACAGCAGGAAAGTCATCTATAACAGTAAGTCAGTCTTAAATACGCTCTTGTTTTCCTATTATTTAGAAGTATCTAATGTGACTAATTCTCCCTAAAAGCATCCTGCTGTGTCACCAGAACAACCCTTGATTCAGAAATATATTTCAATTGTTTATTTGATTACTTGTACTGTTTCTGACAAAGGCTTGTTGTAAGGAAATGGCAACAAATAATGTATGATTTCTACAAGAGCCACAATATTTACTATTAGTACTGCATTTAAGGTACTTGGATGACAGCAAGAAACTTGTGCTATTTGAATAGTTCTAGAACATTCAGAAATTCATTTTGACCTGCTTTGACATGAGGGAGCCTCCTGTTTCTTTTCCCTTGAGCTTTTTCCAGTTTCTTAGATAAAAAGGGGGGAAATTAAGAAACAAACTCAGACAGTACTCACACACACCCAGCAACTCCGGATTTTGATGAGATTAGTCTTAGCTGCTTTAACGCAATTATGGACTGTATTGTTACAGTCCCACGTGTGCCTTGAGACCTGCAGATCAGTGTATTGCCCCTTTCATCTTCCCTATGCTGGCTTGTTTGGGAGATCAGTCTTGTCTGCACTGACCCAACCGTGCTTGTGACATTGGCAGCTCTGCATTGAGACAAAGGCTGTGATAAAATACTCTGCTTTGGGGATCTCTGCTCTGTTGCTTCATGAGCTTGAGAAGGATTTTTTTTCCTTGATGCGCAATTAGCCAGATGGGTTTCTTTTGGCATGGTTCTTTGGATTTTTTTTCTGCCTTCGGCCACAGAAGAGACAACAGACTGTGAGAAAATGGTTTCAGGGAGCCCGGGGAGGTGGATTGCTCAGATGTCTTCCTGGGTGCTTGGGTGGGAGTGGATTTGCTTAAATGCATACAGTAAACTCATTTTTGGTCTGGGGTTGGAAAGGATTTCCCCACTCCTCTGGCTGAATAAAACCAGGAGAGAGGTTTTCCCCCTACATAACTTGGTGTGGTTTGCCTGCTGAGATTATCTGGGCATTCTTAATCTTGTCCATCACAGTCGTGTTCTGGACTTCCCTCCTGTTCTGTGAGGAACACAACGGAGTTTAGTCTTGTGAAAACACAAATGCTCTAATATAACTAAAATCATTAGGCTT
This sequence comes from Sakesphorus luctuosus, assembly GCA_013396695.1. Lineage (NCBI taxonomy): Eukaryota > Metazoa > Chordata > Aves > Passeriformes > Thamnophilidae > Sakesphorus > Sakesphorus luctuosus. Next base: position 54,342 of record VWZD01003139.1, read on the forward strand.
GTTAATGGAGTGTTCTGGCAAAAATTACATCACTGTGATAAACACAAGATGAGAGAAAATGAGTTAATAGTCCCTGCTGGCCTGATACTGGATGATAACCATGAAATATGGACCCTGGCTTGTGGCCAGTGGTACTGAAAATGAGAGAAAACTACTGAATCCAGACAAAAAATATGGTGTGAAAAGTTTGCTGTCTCAACAGAATAAATAAAAACAGATTATTTATCATTATTTCTGGGCCTGGGAACGTACCATGTGTCTGCAAAGTATGGAATTTACAAATATTAGTTTCCTAACTTTTTCAGTATATTGAATTATGAGTTTTTCATAGAATTTTGAAAATTCCTGTCATGGCATGTTTTGCTGAAATTTTATTACCCCTGTGACTGTGTAATGTCTCATCCACACAGTTTCATAATATGGCTGTGGGATGCAAACAGAACATTGTTGAGCTTCTGCAGTTGGAAGTCTGTCAAACTTTGTAACAGTGGGTTCATTATTTTCAGTTAAAAGTATTTGTGAAACTTGGTGTGCAAATCCCAGAGCACTGTTGGTCACGTACAGCCTAACCATATCTTTTAAACTATCAGACTACATGGAAGAGAAATGTTTCAAACTCTGTGGGCCAAATTTCCAGCAAGCTCACAGTTCCTTGGGCAGTGTGGCACATCACACATGTGTGTGCCTGTGTGATGGCACTTCAATGCCCCTACATGGCTGCATGAGAATGTTTTGCGTGGGGAAACACCACAGCTCTCTGCTATGAGGTGTCACAGCTGGACTAGTCTCAACTCAGGGAGTTTTACTTAATTTAATTAATTGCCAATCAACATAAACTTTTACTGATTTGGGTACTGAGAAACAAATAAGACAAGGAAAACCTCTTACGGAAGATGCCTTTCCTCCCCTGTCCCTGTGCTCAACTTCAGACAACTCTGCTGCCCCCTTTATAGTCTCCACTTCCTTTGCCTTCCCTGCGTGTTGTGCTCAGTCCCTTTGGTGAGGTGATGGGTGGCACAGGTCAGGATCAGAAAACAGTGATATTTGTTGTGGTTTTTTCCTGCTCTTTGTTTTTTTCTCAGCTCTGCTCTTGGGTTACACATGGGCCACAGTCCTTTCAGACTCGTGTCTGCTCCAGTGTAGGCTCACCTGTGGGAGTACACCCTCAGAGCTGCCTCCTTCCGAGAGTGAATCTCCAGCTGTGTTCCCAACTGCATCCCCTTCTCCATGCCTCCTCCTGGATCTCCTTCAGGGTGGCCTCACAGGCCTCCTCCCTTTCCTCCTTTGTGTGTCTTGCCTCTGGCAGCTGCTGCCCTTCCTTCAGTACATCCACACAGAGATGCCGTCTGCACCTCTGATGGGCTGAAGTTTAGGGTGCATCAGTAGCTGCTGCCAGGCTGGTCTGAAGGATAGTTGGGGTGTCCCTGTGGTTTCCCAAGGACCTTCAGTCCTTGCAGTGGAGACAGTCAGAGCCTGGCTGGGGACTGGACATGGCTGCCAAGTTGTGTGGCTGTGCACAAGAAACACCCAGAAAGTAGTTTTTTGGGGAGATTTGATCTCTGAGGAGAATATTTCTAATAGGGAAAAGGTTTCATAGCTGTCAAATAGAATATAATGTGGTCTGTTTCAAAGAACATTTTTCACTGAGGTATCCCAGGTTTGGTTAATACCTTATGTCCTCTGAAGCATTTTAATGTCTTAGGAAGGCTGTTGTGGTTGATTTTGGGTTGGTTTAGTTTATAACACTGCACAGCACAGTGACTGGTATCATTAACTGCATATCTTACACCATCTGAAACAATGACACTGTATGACTTCGGTAATAACCTTTTTCTGACTCAGTCTGCAGTAAATGGTTTTACCAATGTAGCTTTTGCAGAAAAACTATGCCAGAACTCTCCTGCTCTAGATGTGGCTTTCATGGCAACTAAGGACAGGTGACTTTCCTCCTTTTTCCTTTTAGCTTGCCATGTTATGCCAAAGCACCATAAAAATAATTGGGCCTTAGACCCATAAAATACACATCTTGTACAGCATTTTTGTCCTCCTGGATACTGAAACTGTGGAATTCCCCATTGTCCAGTCCTAGGAGAAGTCCTTGGTCAGAGAAAAGGGATCTCTGATAGATATCTGTGTCTGTCCTTTGACAGGTGATTGACAAGGGATAGTTGCATGACACAAAGTGATTCAGGTTTATGTGCTTAACAGGGTGACACCCATCAGCTGGGTGGGGGATTCCCTGAATTCTCTCAGCCCTTCCTGACAGCAAAGAGAAACATTACCTTGTCCCACTCCTCAGTTCCGCAAGTGGGGTCTGCAGCTCCCCACTGAAAGCTGGCATCATCCTGCCCTTCCATTACACCATGCAAAGCTCCAGTGTGTCTTTCCGTTCAGGTGATCGCTGAGGAGCTGTCTGGCAACGATGATTACGTGGAACTTTCATTCAGTGCACGGAAATTGGATGACAAGGTAAGCTGCTCGATATTACCCTGACTGAAAGATAGAAGAATGCCTGCAAATATAATTTGATGAGATTTGCCCTGACAGGTATTTTTTGCCTTATGTTATTAAACACATCAGGGTTTTCAGATGAGTGTTCACAATGAGGCTTTCCTAAGTTGCAAAGTAATTAAAAAAAAACCCCAACAAACTCAAGGGAATCTAATTAAAACCAAGACAAGTTAATTACTCTACAACCAAGACAATTTAATTACGTAAAATGCCGTAGATCAGAAGTGCTTAGAGAAGTGAACTTTCTGTAAGTAGTCCAAGATGATATCATTGAAGTGTCTTAGAATAAAGTTAGAAAACTTCATATCAGCTCAGTCATTACAGACATTTTGTTCACCAAATTGTAGCTTAAATATGAGAAACAGATTCTTGCATATTGGTTAAAAACTTTTCCTCTCTTTAATAAGAAAACTCTCCATTGTCTCAGATGCTACTCATGATTATAAGGAATACCTCTTTCTGAAAATTTCTTCTGTAGTTTAGCAATTTATTTATACTAAGCATCTCAAGCAACCCACAGCCCAAAAAATCCAGGTGACTGCTTGCAAGATACACTCTCTGTTTGAGAATATGATAGCAGACATACAATCATTTGAGGTATATAGTCCCTTATATATGAAGGTGCATTTAGTTAGAAGCATATGGTAACACTGTACAAAACTTTAGGATTGTGATGCTCCAAGTGTGTAAACATTTGACATGTGAGAAGCTTAAAATCAAATCAGTGAGACTACTTACATCAGATTTTCAACATCAGGTTGTAACTTATGAAAAATATTTTTGGTTTAAAGTACCAGAAAATCTCAGGCAAGCAGAAAGTACTCAGAAAGATTAATAGTAGTGGAATTGATTTAGAAAGCACATGTAAATAACTTTACTGAGTTCAGGATCATTACCAGCCATGAATGATCAGGACCTGAATTTGCTTCTCATCTGAAAGATAAATTACCTTCTTCTTTCAGACTTGATGAAGTCTTAGTATTTTTGAAATCCATGATTTATTTAGGTGCCAAAACGTAGATTTAGCAACCTCTCTTTAGACAGACATCTTTAGAGGTGATTTCCAAAGTTGTCCACAAGTTTCTTCCTGTTCCACATATTGTCACATCCAGAGAAAAGGAAAGGACATGACCATCATAAGACTCACTTGGTCAATGCTTTTTCACAAATGTAAAATGTAATATGCTCTAAATTTGATTGTTTATGACTCTTGTTGGTACAAATTAAAAGGGTATTGCCAGAATGCCATTCTGAGCCGGGTCAGTGTTGTTTGGGCAAGAGCTTTAGAGAGTGATTAAAACACTTTATGGGGATAAGCTGAGAAGGATCATTCTGAAATATTGCAACAATATTGTTGTTGGCAATTTAACATGTGCAGTCAAGGTGGGCTTCATCTAATAGCAATTCCTGGATGTTGCAGTGTGCCACTCAAGCAGTGGCTCATTGTGTGTTACCTGAATCAAACCTCCTGTCTTCAACTGGTGAAAGTCACTGAGAGCCTGTGGCATTTGAAAGAAGTCTTCAGTCTCCTCCAGGTACAGATGTAGCTCTAAACCTGGCTGAACACTGGCTTACCTCTTCTATAAGAGAGCTTTGATATGGCTTATAATGAACTTTGACAGCAGTAGGTGCAGGGCACTGTTAGCAAATATTGTTATTAAGGTTTGAAATTGTATAAATTACATAGTTCAGCCATAGTTGAAAAAGAATGAGTGCTCTGATATTACATAAAGGCAAAAAAAACCAAACAAAAAAAACCAAACAAAAAACAAAACAAACACCAAATTGAAGAATTGAGAAGAGCCCATTTTGTAAAATACTAAGCATGGGTTTGCATGGCTCTCCCTAATTAGAGAAGCAAACACCTGAGTAGAGATGCAATGTCAGAGAGAAAGACTGAGGGCTGGAAATGCCCTCTGGAGTCTCCTGAAAGACAGAGGAAGCCTCTGGAGGTCATGCGTGCTCTGCTGTACCTTTGTAAGCCAGGGGGTTCCTGCACTGGGAGCTGTGGGAGTGGCAGAGCACAAGGCTCAAGTCTTACAACCTGTGGGTAAGGGAAGGGGTGGGGAGATGTCATGTGTGTGCTTTCAGGATAAAAACAAATCCTTTCCATCCATTGCCATCAGTGGGATCTTGAAAAGATAGGAATTTTCTTCCTTATCCTTTAAAGGAGAACTCCTTGAAAGAGAATCCAGATTATGGTCCTTAAATGTATGCATTTCCTCCACTAAGGAAAAATATGTGAACAACGGCTTTTTCTTAAGATTTAATGAAATTTGTTGATATAATTTAACAGGCAGGATATGTTTGTTGTAGCTTTTTTACTTTCTCCACATAAAACTGCAAGAATTTTAGGGGAGCTACAAAACAAGTAAAGCCCTCCAATTTTTCCTGGAGGGGTGTCTAAAACATTCAGTGGAAAATTATAGAAAATTGACAGGTATGAAGGATTCCTTTAGTTAACTGACTTTGCAGAGATAAAGGTTACATTTTTTTTATTGCAGTGCTTGTTTGGAAGGTCTAACTGCATTTTCATGTTTAATTGAAGCCCTGTCAGCTCAGATGGCACATCTGTGTTTCAAGAGATCCTCTGAGAACACTTCACAGTGGAACAATGACTTCTGGAAAGGTTCTATTGCATTAATAGCTGTGTCACAATTACCATAACAAGCAGCTATGTTTTTTATGATAGCTATAATAAATTATGAGCACTGAGGCAGGCAAACTGCTTTTCCTGTTCTAGGAGAGGCAGTTATCATTGTTTGGGAAAGGTTTCCCAGCAAATGTCTGCAAAATACAAGCTAATATTGCTTTTTTTTATATACTTCCCTGGTACTAAACTACTACAAGAAAGTAGTCCTCAAATGCCCTGTCTGGCTGCTGAAGAATTTTCAAAATTACAGTCTTTTAGGTACTTCAGCCCTTTTTTGAGGCACCTTTGACTCAATCCCCAAAACTGAATTCTAAAACGAGTCATGCTCTGAAAATTAATCTCCTAAAAGATGTGTCAGACTCGGTGCTTAGAAACAGAGGCAGATACATTTTTAAAGGTTAAGCCATGTACTTATGTTTTTGCTGTGTAACCACCCCACAAGATGTGCTTTAAACCACTAGCAAATGAATTGCATTAATCATTTAAATATTATTAAAATAACACAATGGTCTATTGCTGCTATTCTCCGTTCAGAGGATATTCTTGTGAGAGAGTGCAAAGGTGTTAGATGCAGCATAACAACCAAAAAGCTTTAAAAAGTTAATAGCTATGAAAGCAAATGTTTATTCAGCTTGTCTTTTTTGACTTATCACAAAGCATCTTCAATATAGAAGGGATTTTTTGTTTGTACCTTAATTCTGAAAGGAATTAGGCTTTGTTTTTGCATTCAAGGAGGAGTGACATAGGCCATCATCCAGCATTAAAATCTTTGCCTTTATGTGGTATTACTTTAGTAGTTAAAACCAGATATTAAAATTTCCTTCCCTTGTGCTGATTTGCTGTTTCTACTTTATGATACTCACCTGGGAATGACACTGTATTTTGAGTCTTATATGAAATCTTGGTTTCTGTTCTAAATTCTTCTGTGCTCCAGGGTCCATTCTTTGGATGTATCTTTTTCTGAGGTGTTTTCTTTCAAATAGCTGATCAAATTCCTGTCTGATAAAAAGCCTGTTAACATTAAGCTTTTACTCAGCTTTAGTCAGTATACTTCTGTGTGAGAAGAGGCAGTTCAAGTCTTTTTTAACCCAATGCACTCTGGATTTTGGTGTCACTGATAAAACCAGCACTTTCACACTCTGCCTGTTCTCCTCTCTGTGCACTGGTAATCTGTCAGAACCCCACCTATATACTGGCAGTTTCAAGTGCTGGGGGGAGTCCAGGTACCAAATCTGTATCAGGGCCTTGAGGCCAACACTGGAGCTACAGACTTTGTTGGGGTTTGCACTGGTTCTACACACTTCTACGTAAGATGTGCTGCTTGATTGGAACAAATAGGCAAAAGTACAGCTGTGCTGTTGTGTGCTCCCCATGACAGGATTTCACAAAGGCATGTTCATGTGCTTTGCATCAGTTTTGGAGCATGCCAGGAACTTTTCTTTGGGAGGCAAAGCAACTTTGGTAGGCAGATCAGCACTCTGAACACAACTTGATGTCATTTTTAGGATATGACAGGACTTTAGGTTGCTTGAGCCTTGCCCAAGGCCTTGTGGTCCCCAGGGACTTACTTCCTTTTCCCGACATTCAAATTTAGGTGTTCCTTTTCAAAGCCCTGATTTTATTGTTTGTTTTGCCACTGTGGAATTGTAAAAATGCCCTAAAGAAGTATTGGACCAAAGTGATGTGCTCAGATTTTGGCTAAGATCTTATCCAAAGCTCTTCCCATCCCAAGGGCTGTCCAACCAGTCTAAAATGACCATGATGAGGAGAAATTTGTAGAACCATATATATAACAATAGTTTTTACACTAACACAATTATAGAAACAGTTGGAGAGCAAACAGGATTTCTTGCTTCCCCAAACTGACATGGAGGTCTGTGGGTTTGGATAAGGCCTATAGAGAAAAATTATATTCATATGCACAAGGTTAATCATGTGGCTCTTCTGAAGAGGAAAATGAAGAAAGGACTTGAAACTTGAGGAAATGGGCTTAGTCCATTTAAATCTTGCTCTTTCAGCATCACACAGTTAGAAATGTGAAGCTTCTGCTCCAGCTGTGGAGGGTTAACACCCAGCTACTCTTCTGCCCCCACAGCCAGCATGTCCAGAGTAAATGAGGTGTTGAAACAAAAGAGTCTGTAGGCAAACTGCAGCAGCATTGTAGAAAACAATTTCGGTGTGTGCAAGAAAGTTCAGGGTTGTTAGCTGAATGCAAGAGTAGGGGAAGTGTTCTGCAGTGCAGGGAGTATATAAATGTCACCCTCAGTTTCTGTCACAGTTTTGCTTGTACTTAGAGATATGAAGTTATTGTCTTCATTCCCCCTCTCTGTTTGTCATCTTAGCATGGGCCATGTTACCACATCCTGGAAAGCATTTGCTTCTTTAACCATCTCTAGCCATCTTGACTGTTGGTTGGCCAATTAACTTCTGTTTTGAGAGAGAGGTGAATGGTGTGAAATTCAACCCCGGTGCAGTATATGCTTCAAAGTGCAATGCATGATAAAACTGATGTCAAAAGACCACACAGGTATGGAGACAGAAAGAAACAAGCTATGTGTATGAGAGGCTAAAGCTCAGCAATCTGAACTGGCTGTAAGAAGGGAAGAAGGCATTTTACAGTTCTGCATGCCATGATTGAACAGTCAAGCTGAGAACAACATCAGGGCCACGGGAATCCCTGTGGGGCAAGGACAAGAATGGAATATTGCTGAGAGATACCAAGAGGTCTCTCTAAAACTATGCTGGTTCTCCTTTCTCATTAGCAGTTAGGGAAGCAGCAGTGTGTTGTGCCTGAAAAGCTCAAAAGAAAAAGAAGCCTCAAGAGTAACTTGTCCTATATTTTATTTTAGGATTTTTTCAGCAAATCTGATCCTTTCCTGGAGATTTTTCGGGTGAATGATGATGCAACCCAACAACTTGTTCACAGGACTGAGGTAAGGGATGAAGTTGGATTTACTTTCCAAGGACACAGATGGGCTGTCAGGAGGAATGCTTTATGCCTCCCATATCACAAGTGGTATTGCAAACACCCACATTTAAAAACAGTTCCTAGTGTTACACTCTAGTGTAATTGTTAGCTAATGGGTATCGGGTCTTGACTTATGCACCTTTACAGTAAAGGCAGATGACACTGAAGCCAAAGATCCAAATTTAATTAAACTGGCAGATACTGTGTTTTGACAGTCAGGAGTTATAGCTATGAGCCAAATCCATGCTACAGACAGTATCATATTGTTCCACTGATACTGTTGCATCTTCTCTACCTTCTTCCAGGTTGCTGATGCTAAAGAAATGTGTAATGTGGGTGCTTTACTTTTGTTTCTTGTGTCCCAGTGACATTACTGCTTCCATGGTAATAATTGGCACTGTCTTAAAAAGCAGCATTTAGGTGTACAGGGTGGAGCTGTGACAGGTATGCAGGTCTGTAAGCCTGGTATGGATTCCATAAAGTCTCCCTAGCAAGGCAAACCATGTGCCTGTAATTTGACATTGCCCAGTCCTGCATCTCTTCCACGGCTTCCCATTCAGTTCTACAGCCTTTCCCTGACAAGTTACACTCCTGCTGAGGCATGGCAGGGCTGGAGCAATCTCTGTAGCAGGATCTGTGTGTGGGTCTGTTTCCCACCTGTGCTCCTTTTGGGGCCTTTCCACAGGAGTGTTGCGAACTGCAGGTGGCTCAGGGGCACATATCCCTGAATGTTGTTCTGAAAACTCCAGCTGAGCTCTGCTCTCTTTCTCTTTCTGCTGAACACACTGTATTCAAAATTGTGGCTCTTGTTAGCATTCTGTTTGGAGAGGTGGAAATGTTGATGATTCCCTTTTTTCTTTTCACTCACAGGTTGTGATGAATAACTTAAATCCAGCGTGGAAGACCTTTAAAGTGTCTGTAAATTCTCTGTGCAGTGGAGACCAGGACCGCAGGCTAAAGGTCAGAAATCATTCTTACTTTTTTAATAGTTTCACTCATGGAAAACAAAAGTTTGTCTCCCTTTTCCAGCTGTAGATTGCTGTTCTGCACTTCCCTCTTCTTTGATGGAGAAGATGATCACACAGCTGCTTTATGATTGCCATAATCAAATTAGGGATGAAGAGAAGTGGTAACTCACTATAATCAACAGATTATGCTCTATATTTCTTACAGTAACCTCAAAAAATGCTAGGGCTGTTTTTCTCAATCAGTTTGATAATTTGAATCCAGCATCGTTTAATAGTGAAAGTACAATCAAGGGAGTGAGTTTCCTCACTTCTGTATCTGGAGAGCTTCTGTAAAAGAAGCACTGAAATATGGGATCTTTTATTATATTTGAAGAATAGGGCATCCACAAAAAGACACGTGCCATAGTAATGGAAGTGTTACTAGTCAGTGGAAGGATGGATGGTTTGGAACTTGGAGCTTTGTGCAGAAAAGTTCATCTTCCTTTGGCTAATTTGGGGTCAATCAAGGCTGTATCCCATTGTTCATGTCTTCTAATCAGGTTTAAGGTTAATAATTAAAAAACATCAAAGAGCACTGGTCCTCAGTGTCTGCTCAGCCTCTTGGGCCCAATAAAAGAACGCTGGACTCCAAAGTATGGGGTTTTTTTCCCTCCTTTTATTATTATACCAGAATTGTCTAATAGAATTTTCTTTTGTCCCTGCAAACATTTCTTCTTTCATCATTATAGCTGCACAACCCTGCAGAGGAGTATTGTCATTTTTCACTCATTACATGCTGCAGGATGTGCTTGGCAGCTCAAAAAATGAAATGCTGGTGTGGATATGTTACAGTGCATGTCATGAATGAGTGGAAAGCCTAAAGAAGAGTCTTATGAATGCTTGGATTGTGATGTATAACCTCACACAATTAGACCCTTTATTATGGAACAACAGTGGTATGGACACAGTGCTTGTAGTGTATGTTTTTATGGTATTGGGGATGCATAAGGAAGACACAGGTATAAATATTTAACTGTGTATATTGTTTGTGTCCCCTGTTTCCCTGTGGCACTGTTGGGCAAACAAGATGAGTTCAAGGGAAAAAGAAGTACCAAAAGAGTGAGGAAGCTTGAGAAAACAATGAAAGATGTAGCAAGGAGAATGAAGGATGAAGTGGATGAAGTACAGCACACTTAGGGGGCCAGAACAATGTGTTTGTGGCCATGCCTCTGAGATGTGTGAAGGAAGCTCAGAAGCTCAGGTGGTACAGGGAAGCAGCTGAGACAGAGCTTCCCATCTACCCCTTGGCTGCTAACAGTTAAAACCAGTTGTGTTTGGCATGTTCAGTGGGATTGAAATAGAGTTGTAGAAGATGAAATAAAGAATGAGGTGTACAGAAAGAATAGCCCCATTTTAAAGAGCAAGCAAAACTAACAATGTTGGCTAAAGAGGATTTCTAATGCAAATGAAGAAATGTAGAGTTATTTATTGTAGTATGTGTAGGATAACAGTCATGTGAAATGTTAGGATAATGACTTTGTTGTCATGAGAGGTTGTCATTTTACACATTTCCTGGGTAGATTAAATACCTGTGTTAGTTGCCTGAAACACAGAAGACAAGCACATTACTCGGTGTTGTATAAGCAGTGTAGGTCTCCAGGGAAGGCAAATAGGGAAATAAAGAGCAGTTACCATGCAGAGGTAATAATACAACTGACTCAAAGGACGGCAAGGCCAAGGAGCACTGCCATGGCTGGCACCTCCATTGGCACCTCTGGTGCCTGGGCAGCTATTTCATGATAAAATGGAAGCACTGGGAAAAGCACAGATGGTACGTTTTTGGACAGTGAGTTCACATCCCAGCTCAGGCAAGGCTGGGAGCTGAGGTCTTGCTTTTGAATGGAGTGAGCTATAAAAGGCTTGGAAAGGGAGGGTGAGCAGTTCTTTGATGTGTTAGAGAAGGGCAGGCCACTGGTGGGACCTACAGACAGAGGTGACATGGTTAAAGCATGTGGGAGTGCTGCAGAGTTCTGCAAAGGTGACAGGGAGCTGCAGGGGGCAATGCTAAAGAACATGATACATTCAAAATATGAAGTGCTGAGAGGCTGAAGAGGAGATGTAATGTGACAGATTACCTGTGTTATGCAGCCACTCTGAGAGTGCATCTTACACAACCAGATGCAGGAGGTTGTAATCTGTCTCTTCATGGTCACAAGGTCCCAAATCACCTAGTCCAGCTTATGTCTGACAGTCATTTGAAGCAATCAGTTGTGCCTGGCCTTGGAGGATCTGCTTCTTGGGGCAGCTTAAATTGAAATGAATAACATCTCATAGGAATGTGACTTTACAGGGTTTAGACAAGACATGGATCAGATTTCTGCCACTGAAATGAAAGGCAGAATTAACACAGCACTGCCTTCACCACATTGTGTATGTGTGGCCTTCAAATCACTTAGATGGGAAAACCCAGGAAGAGAAGCAGAGAGAGAGTGAAGCTTAGAATGTCAGAGTGAGTGGCAAGTCCATAAGGGTAGAGGACTGTGGTTGTGCAACAAGAAACGTGCTTTAGTCTCTTTGGAGCTGAGGTGAGAAGGTATGAGAAAGGCTGAGATTTCAGCTTGGGCAGAAGAAGATGGATCTGAGAATAAAAAGGTGGTCTTTGAGCTATGAGCAGAAAGACAATAGTCAAAACGGTGGGCAGATGATACTTCCAAAGGAGAGGCTGAAAAGGGAGAAGTGAAGAGGCACAAGAAGAGTTCCTTAGGACTGCCTGCCTGTAAAGAAGGTGAGAGGAAAGTGGAGGAAAGCATGGCTAAAGAATAAAACCAGGGCAAAATAGATCTTATGAACCTATTGATAATTTTCAAAATAGACTTTTCCCCCTCTTTTTGAGAGAATGCATGTTTTCATTTGTGTATCAAATGTTTGCAGGCCCTGATTTAGATATCTGAGTATTTGCCTGAGGCTGCAGTTGAGCCATTTGCAGAAAAGCTAGAGGCACTAGGATTTGCACCAGAGCATTCATGAGTGCAGGAATATTTTCAAATTATTTATGGCTTTAAAAAAAGAAAAAAGTTTGACATTTTAAATTCAAGCCCTTTATAACGTTTGGTGGGTGTAAGATAAGGCTGTTATCAAAATCACTTGTATTTGACAGATAGCGTATAGTACTTTCAGACGATTATTTGCTTCCTTTCTGTATGGTCTCTAACCTAGGAGTTTGATGGCAGTGAGGACAGAAGAGTAGAAATCATAAGAATTAGAGAGATGAAGTGTCTGTGACTGGCATAGCACTGTATCAGTGTTTACATTTTGATTTGCATTGACTAAGCAGTTCACTCTTCACACTACCACATTTTGGAACATTTGACTTCAGCTGCTTAGTTTCACTTCATAAAGTATATAGCAGTATGTTGCTAAGTGTTGGGAGAACTCCCTCTGCCATGTTTAATGTGGAGGAGCTTTGGTGTGTTCAGCTGCCTTGCTGAGCACCAGCTTCCTGCCAAGGTTGCTTGATCACTGTTGCACAAGGCTGGGTGCTTTTGTATCCATACCTGCTGTCAGTATTTTACACACTCTGGAAAGCATCACCTGAATTAAGGCTTAAAGAGGCAACAGCAATGCTTAGAGGGAAATATCAACTTGTGGAAATGCTGCAAGACTTCTTAACAACTGCAGACACACTCTACAACTGTCACTGCCTTTGGCTCTCCTCTGTTGGTAGCCCTGAAGCCCTGGCCCTTCATCTCTGCCACTGAAATCACATAGGTACAGAGGTTAGTGCTCAGATTTGTGTTGTGAGGAATGGGGACTAATGGAAAAAGTACAGTAAGACAACTCAGTTCAGCTTACAGGAGTTCGATCTTCATAAATCTTGCACCCAAAGCAGTGTTTATTGTCTGGGCATTTGAAACTTTCTCATTTAAATGTCTGTTTAGACAGATAAGATCAAGAAGGTCACTAACATCAAAGCAACCAATAATTAGGGTCTGCCTCAGAAGTCTTTTGCTAGCATCCTTTACAAAGTCTGTTAATTCAAATTCCTTATGGGCTTTTTAAAAAAAAAAACTAATTTTGCTTTATTTAGCTGTGGTGCAGAGAATAGTGAGTGTTTTATTCCTCTCAGGACGCCTTGTAAAACTTTATTGCAATTATTGCTGCCCTAGGTTTTATTATGAAAAGGGTATATTAGATTTATGAACCTACTGAGCTTTTCTTCCCAGACATTGAAACCATCTGAGAAGTCTGGTCACACTTCAGTGCCAGTCATACCTTCTTTTAATGCTAATGGGACAGACAATTTGTGTATGCATTGAAGTGAACAAAATGCCTCTTGGATCCAAAAGTAGTGCATTGCTTTCCTAATATATAAAGAGTTTCAATTCACAACAGTAATTACTGACAAATCTAAGTGAGGATTATAATCCTTCTGAGGGCAGTTTTTATCCTGTCTGCTGTGCTGAGGGTCCTGTAAATTGTGGAACTTCGGCATTGAGGTTTGGTTTCAGCATGTCAGGTGTGTTGCCCTCAAAGGTTTATCTGAAATACAGGATTGTATTGTGGGCATTTTCTGATGGGAATCATCTGCTGTCCGCCTCTTGTAATAGCTGCAGGGTTCCTGTTTTTTCTTTAGGAGTGCTGGTAATGTATACAGAAAAATAATCTCTTTCTGTTTTGGTATTAGATACTGTAATACTTGGGAAATAGACACCTAGCAAGGTGCTTGTTATGCACAGGCCAAACAGAGCACACAGCACAGAATACTGGTATCTGCTGCTGGGGTTGTATGGAAAACCTCACGAAAGGAAAAGTAGGAAAAGAGTTAACAAAAACCTGGAATAAAAGCAATGTTGAGGTGAAGTGATAAGCATGTGGAAGCACATGTCATGTCTGTATAGGAAGTCTTTTCCATCTTTCACCACATAGGGAGATTTTCAGAAGAAGGATGTCCATTATATACTTATCTACCTTTCAAAAATCTGTAGGTTGTAACTGTATCATTGCTGTCAGTTTTTTATTGTTTCCTCCCTGCCTAACCCAGGTTACAGATGATGATCCAAATGAAATTTGTGCTGTGCAGCTATGAGTGGGACCCACAGCCATGGTCACCAGGGCTGTTCATACAGCAGGTTGTAAGCCTGGGAATGCAGAGCAGCTCTTTGCAGCAGGGAGCCCTGGGACAGTCCTCTGGCTGACTTTGGGGTGACCATGGGGAAGTCACCTCTTCCTGTGTGCTTCTGATGAGGTTAAAACCAAGTTCTGCCGTTCTTCTCCACTCTCCTTATGCCCAGTTGCCTTCCTTGGCTCTGTCCATACAGCCTATGGAGTACCTGTGTCTTAGCACATGAGTTCTATGTTGGTTTTCTGCTCAGGGGCCTATTTGCAAATGCTTGTAAGCCCCGGAATATCTGGGATATTCTTAGGGCTAATGAGGGGCATTCAGAGGTTTAAAGATCATGGGATTTTCAATTAATTTCTGCACTAAGACCTTGATGAATAGCAATACATGGCCCTTTCCAATGTGAATTTTCCTAGACCATGAATTCTCTACTTTTATTTTGGTAGGTCACTGCTAACAAGGTCTTCTTGAGAGAACTGCACTTTGCTTAAATTAATAATCTATGCAGTGCCTGTTCTGCCTTGTTGATGCTATTATATAATGTGATCCTTGCTTACAGTATTAACAGAAGAAGCTCCACAGCCTACAAGAAAGATTTTGACATTATTCTGGATGGAAATAACCAATCACTTTATTTTAATTTTATTAATTAAAATAATTACATGAAAAATTTTTATTAATATAACAATCTCTTCCCCAGTGCCTGTTACAGCATTTTTGGGGTGGAACGTTGTGTCTTCTTCAGATAGTTGTAGCCTTTTTTTCCCATCTGATTTCTTGAAAGTTTTGATTCTTTCCTGCAAAATGTTCGTTCATTAAGGGAAAAAATGTTTCATATAGGTCTGTAAATGTATTTTCTGCTCCATTCTGAGTTAAGGAAAAGCAAGTAGTGGTGGTTATTGTGATATTCCCTGAGTTATTACTGCAATGTTCTCTAGATCAGTGAGCTTTCAGTGACCTTTAATACTTGACTACAGCTCTGCTTATACTATAAACTGGTATATTATAAACTGTAATCCTTCAATAAACCCTCAGTATCTCTGAAAGCTGCTGGTGAAAGTAACGGAGCAGCAACTGTGAAGAAGGCCAAGGAAAGCTTAAGATCCAAGGAATAAGTAATACATTTAGACAAATCCATTAGAGCTTTTATTCTTTCACAGTTTAACTGTCAGAGTGTTTGAGGCACTAATGTGGAAAGATACAGTTTATGATCAACAGCAATAATTTGTGCAGGACTTTAAAAATCATGTGGCACGAAAGGCAATTCAGGCTGTGTCAAATGATGATTAGAAAGGCATGAACTGGAGGATTTCACACTGTTCCATAAGAGAAGATTTGTTTGTTGTTGCTGCTTTCTTTGGGTGTTTAATTCCAGGTAGAAAGAGACTGGCACCAGGAAAAATCACAGCACAGGCCAGACTTGCTGGTTATTTACTTGATTGGCTGATTTCAGTCATAGCTGATTAACTAAGCAGTTCTACATTTTCCCTTCAATTTGCTCACCAAATTAATGCCAGTGGAGCCAATCATTCCCTGCTTGCTTACCCTGATGTTGCTAAAGAGGTATTTGCACATGGAATCCTTCCTGTAGAAAGTCTTCAAACACAAAAAAGGGGGCTCAGCCTTTGCATGTCTTTAATATGAACCAAAAGATGCTTTCAAATTACTTTTTCAGTAAGTAATTTATTTTTCATTAGGTCAGGGCATTTTCCTGGAACCTGTGGAGTAAATTCCTTGCATAAGGAGTACAGGTCTTTCTTTATAGTCTGAATAATATTTATTTATTAGCCATTTTAAGGATGTTCTCATGATGTGAATTTTCAGCAAAGTTTTTCTAAATTTAACTGTACAGCTGATAATTTTAGATAATTCCTTCTTGATGGTCAAAAGAAACAAAAAAGGTAGGCATAAGTATTAGGATAAGGTGTACATTTAGTAAGCTAAGAGAAGTATTTGTATAAGTGCATACTGCTTAATGAGCACAGGAGTTCTAATACAGTCTTCTGAAAGAATGATACATTATTTTGAGGATTATTATAAAATTAAAGTAAATAAAACACTGAAAGCCAGTTTTTGAGACCTCCTTGCATAAATACCATCAGGCCCACTTTTCTAGTAAATGTTTCTTTCCCTTTCTCTCCTGTATTCCCCTTGTTCTCTCTATCTGCCTGTGGTAGCAGGCACTACACTGATTATTAAAAACTACTTTGTAAGGTCTGCAGTGGCTGTGGGGAATCTGCTGCAGCCAATCACCCTGTTCTGTAAGTTTGGGCTAACATATAATTTAGCAACTGGTTTGTAATATCAGTGCCTCCTGAATTCACTAATCTCAGCTGTGTGTTTGGACCCTGATTTCTCTGGGCATGTCAAGGACTGACCTGATTAATCTTCATGAACTCTGTGCAGGTGGGGTGCAAGATTTAAGATCACCCTTAAAACAAAAGTGATTAACTCCATGTGGGTGTGATCTCACCTTACAGATTCCTTTTTCCCTCTTCCTTTTCCTTGGCTATATTCTTGATAAAGCAGTTGAAGATGCTGGAGAGGAAAGTACCAGATTGCAGTTAAGATTTAGGAGACAGAAATAGGCTCAAGAAATGAGCTTGATCCCATATTTCTTAGAGTCAAATGAACTAATTGTGATGACTTTAATAGGCACTGGTTTGTTCTCTATTATGGTAACTGCTGGATATATAGCAAATTAATTGTCAGATTAATTAATCTAGATTTGGGTTAATTGATGTTTGTGAAGTGCTTTGAAGCTGAAGGAGCTATCTAATGACAAGTGTTGTCACAACAATTAAGGGTCCAAGTGGATTGCACAAAGAGAGATCATTTGATACACAGTGGTTAAAAAGAAAAGAGCTGATATTCACATATCCAAGGGCTTGGGCTGCTGATAAAGATGGTGGTAGAAGACTGAAGAGCTGGTAATTTAAATAAAAGGGGCAGGGTAGTGAGAGACAGTAGTCCTCCATCCGTTGGATGACTCTGACAGACCAAATTTCAGAGTTCACCTGGTAAAAGGAGATTTTTACTTCCCATTCTCTGCCAGAACCCCCAGTTCCATGAGCTCTTGGGCAGAAATGAAGAAATTTCCCCTTGACGTTGCAAGAAACATAGTCTGAAACAAGAGAGAGGACAAAAAAAAGTGCAGATGTTGTGCATGCATATGTTTGTCTGGATTAGGGGATCTGAGGAGTGTTTTCTCTGTTTCTCCTGTGCAAATTAATGAGGATTGCCTCTGAATAATTTGTATATTGAATTTATTCTAAGCTTCCTTCAATTGTTTTCTGCCTCCATGGTTCCATCCCAAGACAAATAAATACAGCCTTCCCCAGCTTTGCTATGCAAGCCATCACTATGGGAAATGTTTGAAGGGCTCTCTCTCGCCTCTCCTGAGCTGTCTTTGAAACTGCGTTTTAATTCCCAAAATGAGACAGAGGCTCCTAAGAGTGCTGCTGTCTGTGATCCAAACCAGGGGTGAGTGGTTCCTTCACAGGCCAGTAGCTGATAAAGTACTAAATCCCATCCCTGGGACCATTTAGAGTGAAACAAAGCACAGCCCTGGTAATGAGGATCAGTTCCACACTGGAGGGAGGGGAGGCATATTGGATGCAAATTAATTAAACGACCTCTACATTCTTCCTGATTTTCACATCCTTGTGCTGATAGTGCACTCAACACCCTTGCAGACCCCAGTATCAGCTGCAGAGCTTATTGTAGAAATTCAGAAACCAGTCTTGAATTAAAATAATAGAATGGAGCTCTGCTTTCACTAAACCAGATCAGGATTAGGCTTAGCTGTAACCTTGCAAAGCAGCTGAATTCTGTAGTGGCACAATTGTAAGTGTTGCCTATCTTAAAGAAAATCCATCAGTTTCATAGCTTTGTGCCTACAGGACATTTTGCTGTGTGACTTACAGTGTCTCATGATATTAAAAATTATTAAAAAAAAAGTCTAACCAGTTTTTCATACTGTTTTTTCATTTCTTTCTGTTGAGACTGAAAAGAATAGGGAAGGCAATTTCCAGACAATCTCATTTCAGTCTCTCATAAAGCAGCAAAGTCTGACATTGGCTGACATACAACCAACTTATAAAGGCCCTTGGTTTCCTTTCAGATATCTTTTTTACTGTGCAAATTGAAAATTGCAAGCTCATGGAAATTCTTTTCTTGTTGTTAAATCTTGCAATACAAGTATTCTTTGCTGGGAACTATATACTTAAACAGAAAGCTTACCTTAAAATTCTACTCATAAATTGTATTTTGTAGTTTTTACACTAATGTACTGCCATGCAAAAATGGCTACACGCTGCAGATAATAAAATTTGTGTATTTTAGATTGTAGTATTCTCTGGGAACATAGCAGAGTCAAATTTAAGGCAAAAGATCACATATGTTTAAAAAAAATCACTGTAAATATCTTCAGCAACCTAATTATAAATTAATGTTTGTGATATTCTAGGCAGCATTAGGGCAGAAATAGCTATTAAGTGCATCTAAACTTAAATATTTTAGAAGATGTCTCATTACATAGTGGTCACTTGGAAAGTGGGAACTTTGTCTCACACTGAAAATATGTATTTAGTCCTCCCATACACAGTGCTTTCACCTAACATGCATTCTGTTAAAATTTAGATCTGCATTTTTCCTCCCAGCTAGATAATATACATGTTTGAATTGTGCATGAACCTTCCATAATGGAGTTATGTTTTGTAATAAAAGTGTTTTATCTGCCTTACCAAAACTAAATTAAGCATCCTGTTGTGTAGGTTGGTTGTCCAAATAATTTTGGGAATGCTTGATAGCTTCTCTCTGCAGTATTCCATGAGAAAAGATTTAGCCAATGTTGGCCTCTGTCTGGTAACACTAGAGGAAGCCAAGGCTCTTGGGATGGGGGACCTCAGTGTGTTTGTGGATAGTTGTTGATCTGTGTGTGTGTTACAGCTGCTGAAGCACACCAGGGGAGCTTTGCCACGGCGTTTGCTGCCACTCTAGCTCAGAGCTTTGGGTGGGATTGCTTAGGATAAATCTTGTTTGTGACACCTTCATCCTAGTTGCTCTCAGACACAGAGAAATCAAGGGCTGCTTGTTCACCAGGGACAGTGGAGTTGTGTTAATGGCTTGCTCACCAAGGGCAATGCCACTGGTGTGTTTTGCAGGAAGCCTGGGAGGGAAGTGCTCCCTTGTCCCCACTCTGCCCCCAGCTGCCACTGCAGCAGCCCCTCGGGGCCCTTCAGATCCCCTCGCTGACCAGCAGCTGTGGAGCAGCGACCCTTTCCCCTTCCATGTGGCTATTTCCACCAGACTATTCAGAGAAGTTTTGCTCAGCAGAATTGTTCAAAGCTTGGTGTATTCAGTTTGTTGCTGGCACTGAACGCCTTGAAGCACATGCAAGCTGTTTGGAGGACAAGGCTTCTCTGGGACATTGGAGATGATTCGTGTCCTGAGCATGACAGCCATTGTGTCTGCTTTGCCTGAGATTGAAAGTGATGGTGTTCCCCTTCACAAATATACTAATCCTTCCCCTTCTGAAAAGTGCATGGATTGTCCAGACATCCTTTAGAGAAGGCGAGTAATGTTAGAAATCATTTCTCAGTAGTACCAGTATTACAGACTGTTGAGTCCTTTAGTCTGCTTTTAGAAGAGATGATAAAAAAGGCTGTGGTTGGCCTTCCCTGTACACTCTGCAATGCCTTGGTCTGAGGTTACAGTATAGAACAGCAACAGCAGCAGCAGCTGATCTCTTAGCCACTTCAGATGTCAAATGCCTAAGGTTTGTTCAGATCTACTAATCACCTCTTTATCGACCATTACTAGCCTAAGTTCCTACTGTCTCCTTATCTATTTTATTCCTGAGAAATTCCAGGGTTTACTGATAGCAATTTCTTTTCTGTGTTAGATAAAAATAACCTTAGAGGTAACTCTGAGGTCATTAATGACTTGGGGTAAATGAGGGGGGAATGGTTTGACTACGTATTCTCCAGGTGCATAAACTTGGCCATCACTATGGCCAGGCACAAAGGGAGTTCTCCTTCTACACAGCAAAGTTCAGTGATGGATGGGGTTATGTTGTCAAAGGATGCTGGAAGGAAAAAATGTGTAAATATGCTAAAAGTGTGACTATAGAAATTTATGGTTATTGCATTCTGGCTGGTTTTTAACAGCATATATCAGATGCTGGGAAATCAGAGAATGGGAAGTTGTTGACTGCCAGGAACTGGCAGAATGTGGTTCTGTTCTCCTTGCCTTACATAGTCTTTCCCTAGGTATTGGCTGGCATCTGACAGAAACATGATACTGGTACCATGTACTTTAGTATTTTCTTGTGGTGAATGCCTGTAGCTTTCAAAATGAAAGTTAGGTGATGTTTTTAATTTGAAAAGGCTCTAATTGGTCAGGGATTCACTATCTGAGAAATTGGGCATATGCATAACAAGGTGATCTACATACTGCTGTGGGCCATGCTGCAAGGTTTCTTCTGCTCCAGTAAAATGTTGTGAAAAGATGAAAGGTAAATAGATTGTTTAGAGCTGAAGTGTGTCTAGTTTGCTGTATATAAACACATAGATAAGCCAGTGCAGTCCTTTACTATCCTGTGGCAGCTGCAGTAGAGCTTAGGGAATTCCCTGCATGACTCCAAACGCTCACGCTGACCCTGGTTACACATGCACAGCCCTCTGCTGCCTCCTTCTTAGAGAGATCATCTAATCAATTTTTCATAAAAATACTGCCTTTCAACAGAATCCCTGTTTGATATCAGCTGTTTCTGTTGTTTTAGTGAATCCATTTCTAGTTGCAAGAAAAACATCTGAAAATCTGATGAATAGATGTTTGGAGGTTTATTTTTATGGCTAATTAAGAAGTAGGCTACTCACATTAGGGAGTCACAACTCTTCTCTTAGGCAGACAAAACTGTTTCAGACTCTTGCACTTCAAAATATTGAAAAAATACTTAGAGTTGTGCCAAAAATTATCCTTTGACTCATGACAAGGCTAAATATGAGAGTAATAAATTTGCCAATTGTCAGATTCCAAGGATTTTTCCTCATAAAAGGGAACCTGGGAAGTGTGTGTATGAATATTGCTGCAGACTGATGATACATGTTATTAATAAATAAGTTATGTTGATCAAAGCAGTGCTAAAATTTATCACTGAAGTGTTTTATAATACTGTCACTAAGAAAGAAAGGTAACAGGACACAACCAGGTTATCTGACAGAGATACCTGTGGGGGAAGTGTCTCCTTCCTCCCTAGGTGTCTTTTCCCCACCAGTCTGAGCTGTGTGGGAACAGTCAGGATCAGGCTGTGAGGGACCTCACCTTGTGGTTGTTTTGGGCATGGTGAGAAAGCCCTTTCTGCCTTTGTTCTGAGTGTGGGATCCCTCTGCTGCAGTTCTACCCCTCCATGCCTCGCCTCCCTGCCCCTCGGCAGAGGCTGCCTGAGGAGGGGAAGCAGGAGCAGGGCTTGGCTCTATCTATTCCCCAGGCCACTCCAGGCATGAGGAATTCCTGCCGATGGCAGCTCACCAGCACTGGGGAGGGCAGAGGTGAAGCAGAGTGGATGGGCCAGAGCTGGACAGCAGAAGGTGCCCCCCGTGTTAGAGCTGAGGCTGTGGTGGCATCAGTGCCCAGTGTCACTGTGGGCATTGGAACTGTGACACTGCTGTGTGCTGTCCCTGAACCCTTGTCTCATGCTACACCGAAGCTGTGTTAAGGGTGAGATAATGGCATTCCTCATTCTGATGCAGGGTGTGCTACTCCAAGCAGACTTATGAATATGCAAAACTTGCACAAAATAATTAAAAATCACTAACTCATAATCATCTCGTGCACATTTTAAAATTTAGAATTGTGATTTTAGTAGCCTAAATTTGTTTGTTCACAGCACTTGAACGCATAATCTCCTTAAGAGCTTCGAATCCTCAACACTACGTAGCTTTAAGGTGACCTGTAAAAGTAAAATACAGGTAATCCTGGTAATCTCATGCTCACTGCATGCTCTCCCAGTCTGCCTTGCTCCCATTTTCCTGGCTGTTCGGAGCATTAAGCATGTACTTGGAAAGTTGTTGACATTTGAGTTGTTTCCTTCAATCTTTAAGGGCTGATCTGTCTTCTGTGGAGCTTGTCGTGCTGATTTCTTTGGCTGGTAATTTCCTTCTCTTCTCCAGAAAGCAGCACATCGCTCTGATCACCACTTTGTACTCTCAGGGCCCTGTGCCCAGGGACACACTTGCCACCGAGTTTAAGATCAAGATCAGTTGTAGGATAGATATTCAGAGGAGCGTAGGAGATAAAGGCAAAGTTTGGGAAAAGGGAATAAGTCAAAGAAAAATACGTGTTTGTTTAGTCTTGTATAGATGAACATTCCTTTATAGGCAAATGGCTGAGTTTTTTTGTAAACCCAAGTGTTTCCTCTATAGGCTATTACTTTTAAATACTCTTTCATCTTAAAAGGCATGCAGAGGTTTGCCTGTGGTTTGTTCTTTGAGTTTTGGGTTTGGAGGTTTTTTTAATGTTTGTGTTTCAAGGAGTACAGCATTAGTAGAGGTCGATACTGGAATCAGTTCTGGATGTAGGATTAATGTCCCCCAGCTGCAGATGCAGAGACTCTTCACACCCCAAACACTACAGTTTCCAGTGAATTCTGCAAAACATAAGCGTAGGAGAGTTTTACCAGATTATTAATCAGAAGAAGTCCCCCTAAAAAAACCCCTGTGTTTATTTTTTGCTACTCAAGATAACATTTAATAGATAAATTTTCTTCTCTTACTTTAAATTTTAAAACCAGGAATTAAAGCCCATGACTCTTTTTTTTCAATTATAATGGTTGGTTTGGGGTTTTTTTATCCTTTTGGATCAAATAGGGAAATTTTGTGAAATGTATTTTGCAACCTCCAGTAAAGTTAGCATTTCACCTGGTTCTGTTCCTGTGCCAGGAGACTGGAAGGTGTGGAGCTCAGGGAGCCATTCCTGGGAGCAGGCAGGATGGAGGCAGCACCTTTGCTGTTCAGAGGAATACAATTCATATTAATAAGGTCTGCATTTCCCAGTGTCATGTATGAAAAGGGACCGCCAATAAGTCATTTTAATTTTCTACCTGGTATATTTTGTACATGACGTATCCTGAGTGTATTCTGGGAATCTTAAATTACCTTGTAAATTTGGGGTATTACTGGAGATGTTACACTGCCATTGGCTGTTTCATCCTGTTTTCATCTACAGCGGACAGTAATCCTAAGATGAATGTTGCAGCTCTGCAAGGAACAACTGCAAGTTCCATTTACCTTCTTTTCTTACAACTGAGAAATATAACAATATTTGAGCATGAATGCTTTTATTTAATGAACATGAACAGACTGGTGTATTGAAATTAATTGTGCTTGGAGTTCATAAAAACAGTTTAATAGATGACTTCTTTTATGCTCTTGTAACTTTGATTTTGTCAAGGCTAAATAAGCTGCCTAAAGCCTCTCCTCCCTGAAAATCGATTTTGCATGTGGTATTGCCATGCTGGTAATAATTGCTTAATTCCTCTTCCTGTTCCAGACTTGAGTGATTTTATCTATAAATAAGAGGTAGTAGTAGCTGGCAAAAAAACCCAAACCAGCAAGCTATCGACTTATTTTCTCTCCTTCCTCTCTGCTCTGATTTTAAAAAATACTCTGAATTAAAATGGTCAGTAACTTTCCTTTCTTCTTTCTCTTTACCTTATGACCCACCTCCAGTGTGTTGCAATCAATGGAAAGGAGTTCTCATTGACCCAGGCTATACTTAAGCGTCTTAGAGACAGATGTTTGCTCAGAGCTCAGGAGTGTTTCTGATTAAGCGTTGGGTCTGGCGTTTTTAAAACAGAAAATGTGTAAAGTCCTGTCACTCTGAACACAGCAGTCAAGCAGCAGGCAGTTCCCTGAAGTAACTTTCAAGTTGTTTTCTGCTGAACCAAAACTATTTTACTTCTTTGTTTTTGATTTTCCAGTGCTTTTTAGCTCACCTTCCTCTCTGCTATCACTGCTTAACTCACAGAGAGACACAAATAGAGGCATTTCAGCGAGACTCCTTTTTTCAAGTTTTTGGGGGTTTTGGAGGGGTTTTTTTTGAAAGATGATATGACCTCCTTTTTCTTTGGAGTTTCCATTGCTTCTTAGTGATTTCCAAAAAGGGGTTCATTGTTTCATGCATTTCTCAGTTGTTGACAATGGATATTACCTATCAGTTAATGAAAGACAAGTAGACCCCAATCTGTCAAGAAGTATTTGATTTTAATATCTATATCTGAATTTTGTATCAAACCAGCTTTAAAGCAAATACGTGTTTGAGCATCACTCCTTTGCTGTTTTATTTTCTGTCCACTGATAACTGAAGAAGGACAATCACATATCCAAAAGGGATTATATATTGTAACATTCAGGAATGGTACATTAACTTTTTTCCTAGCCATTTCTTGTTCAGTTCTGACATCATGGTTAGCCAAAGTAGTATCTGCACTTCTAAAGTGTATTTTTTCCTATGGATTTTATTAATGTTACATTGACTTCCAATGCCCCCTCAGAAGTCCTTAGATATTTTACTATAACCACTGTATCAATAGCATAAATACAGCATATCAGTGTAGTGACTTAGAGTGTAGAAAGGCTTTCTGAACTGGGATGAGCTGTTCTTCAGGCTGGATTTGTACTGAGTCACTGGGTCACAGACCTCTCTGGGTGTCAGGAGTCCTCCCCTGAAGAAAGTGAGAGTAATGACAGTGCTCTGCCAGTGTTTTGGATCCAGATACACACAGATGGATCCAAAATTGCAGATGAATCTAGACTGGAAGGGACCTTAAGATTTTGAGTTCAAAAGACCTTGTTAACAGTATTTCTCTTAGAGGAATATGTAGAATTAGAGAATAAATACGAGAGAAGTTTTTATCTTCAAGCCCTATCCCTGAGCTGGAAGGAACCGAAACCGTGTGACGTAAGTCTGATTCAAACGCTTTTAACCCAAATACACTGGAGATTCTTGGCTGGCATTTGAAAACTGTACCAATTATTTCTGTACACCTAACCTCAGGCAGTCGAGGAAGATTTGACTTTTCAAAGGGGTATGTTCTCAGCATTTTTCTCTGAAAAATCTCTTGAAGAGTCTTAAGCTGGAGGGATCAAAATCACAAGGCTCCAGTGGAAAATGGTGGGATTTGAAGTTATTTCTGTATCTCATCTTTGTTATTTGTCTAGATATACATCTAGGCCCCCTCTGAACTAAACTGTCTGTTAAAGTGACTGACATGTTAAATTTTACAGAACAGAGCCAGGACTCATTTTTCCTGGTAGGGACCAGTTAATTTTCATGTTTGATGAATTCCTCTGCTATTTTTCAGCTCTTCTGAAAGACAGGGTCTTCCAACACAGTGAAGGGCACATCACTAAGTGACAGCTATGCTAACTGTACTTGATTTTGTAACTTCAGCTACTATGTTGTGGTAATAAATAGCCATTTTTATGTAAGTGAGTAAAATTATAGTTATAACCTTTGAAAGAAGCTATTCCTTTTCTTTCCTGCCTGCTTGTGCATTCACTGAATACATTTCTTTATTTCACAGTTTCAGTGTGTGGAACCAACGTATCTTTTCTTAACATGTTTCCTTAATAGACTTAATATTTGGCATTTATTCAGAGCATTGCCTTCAATGATTTTGAAATACTTTACAATTAATTATATATATATGCTTGTGTCATTGGAGCTGGTTAATAACAGTACAACCACCCCATAGAGAACTAGAGAAGATAAAGCCTAGACCCTGCCACTACCTCAGATAATACTGCAAGGCAGCATTGCTCAAAATAATGAATCTGATTTCACCAAGTTACAGAATTAAAACAAAAGCATAGCATTCTTAAATACTATTCCTTAGCTTCTGCTAAGGTTTTGAAATTGTTTTATGTGTAGAAAGACTCACTTGTTTTTTATATGTAAGTTGAGATACAGTTGTGGGACTCCAGGAGGTCAAGCTTTGAAATGTTGGATATGTGTGACAAGTCACAGCACACATTTTGTTTTGGTGCAGGGACACCATCGCACAGGTAGTAATAGCCAAGAAATTCTGCACCTTAGGCCCATATGTTTCCTGGTGTTGGTGGAAGGGAAGAGTGATAATGTGTACAGAAATAAATTGGTAGAGTTCTCCTCAGTGTTAGTACCAGCTCCCACTGCCAATTGCTCCTGGCACTCGGCACTGGGATGAGGTGGCTGCTAAGCATCAGTGGATGTTTCACACAGATTAAGAGGATCTTCCCAGAACAGACTGATTTAACTGCACCTGAAAATTCATGGAAAAGCAGCTCACAGACTCACAGACTATTCTGAGTTGGAAGGAACCCACAAGGATCATCGGGTCCAACTCTTAAGTCAATGGCCCACATAGGGAATTGAACCCATGACCTTGGCATTATTACAGCCAGGTTTTAACCAACTGGGCTAATCTCAGTGGCTGTTTTGGTATAAGTTTTCCTCAGGAAATATTTGAAGCAGGATGGGAAATCGTGGTTAGAATGAAGGAGAGAAAGCAAGAATGTGAGCAATTAGCACTGCAGAGCCCCTGGCCCGAACAGCTGACATGGGGAGGGGCCATTGCAATAGGAGTCACTCACTCAGAGACTCATTGCAGGCTGACTTTCCCAGTCCTTTCTGTTGAACCAGATCCACATTGTGTAATTAAAGTGGGGGAGTGAACAAGAGAAAGGCTGATGCCACCATCCAATAGTTAAATGCTCCTCTTTGAAGTGGGAAGCTCGAGTTCAAAACCTTGCCTTAATAAATATTTAAACAATTATGCAAAGCAAAGCAGCTTCAACAGTGAACAAGAGAGAGGCACCAAGCAGAAGCCTAGAATAGCTTCACTATCAGTGTGATGGATAAAGCCCATCCCTGAAAAGTGGGGAAAATGATGGAGCAAGAAGTAAAAATGAAAAAGCCCTTACCCACAGGGCACAAACACCTTCTGTTCCTTCTCTCAGTCCCCCGGAGAAATATGAACAGTCATGGGTTTGTTCTGATACAGAAAGAGGGAATCTTAGGAAATCCTGAAAAACCTCCAAGGAGAGGAAAACATTTTCCTCATGCTCTCATTAGTAAGGGCTTCCTTATTTACAAATGCTGTCAAGGACAGGTGTAGCAGGCAGGATCTTAGGGATACGCAGGAAAGCCAGGCTGTTCACTTAGGGCAGGAATTAGAACACAGCAAGAGCAGCCAACAAGACTTAATAAAAATTAATCCCTGTAAGAGAAGCAAGAACTCCTGCTTGGAGACCTCTTCATTAACATATCTGGAAAAAGTGCTTAGCCAGACTGGTTATTGTTACCTCATTTTAACAGATAAGTGAAAGGAAAGTCCACAAAGTTAACTCCTGGCCAAAATTATTCTAGGCATTTCAGACACTGAGTGTAGTGCTTAGGTACATACAGGTCATTTTCATAATATGCAGCAGTTTGTACATGTATTTTCCAACTGAACACAGCAATATGATGGTGAGAGTTTAATGATGTAAGAGAAGCTGACATCTTTCTGCAAATGTCATAGTTTATTTCTGCTCACACTTGCAATACTAAAATGAAATTATTACTTCAAAATGAGCAAATCCATTTTCAAGTCTGAGATCCATTTTCAGTGATTTGAATCCCCACTAAGGACCGTTCCTCTTTATACAGTACTGGAATTAGGCTTGACACTACTCTGTGGGCAGTCAGAGAGCAAAATGTATGACAAATATTGAAGAAAATTCTATCCTATGTGGTGTTACATTGTCTGGAATACAGATTTCTCTGAGCCTTGAGTACTCTCAGGCCTCTTCATATAAAAGGTTATTTACCTGTTTCTCTTTATATTTTCTGAGCAATTCTACCCTGGATTTTATCTTTCCACTTGTCAATCCCCACTGACTACCCAGCCTCACCTTAGTGTCTTGACTCTTAACTGACTGACTGCTAAGCAAAAATATTTTTCCTGCATCCAAAGGAGGTCTCCCTGGGACAGGTCATGTGTCTTTGGAATAATTGATCAAACTGGTAGGTGGGGGCTAGCTTACAGGGAGACTGACAGCTCTTACTGACTTAAAATCTCTTCCTGATGGTGCTGCAGAAACCTGAAAGTCAGTGAAGCTGATGCTGACATGCTGGTGCACACCCAGTGGAAGTGAATGCTCTGGTGGGCTGTACACCTGGCATGTCTCCTTGCTAGCAAGAGGTACCTCCTTTGAGTGCTCCACAGAAGTCTTCTGGGAATCAGTGTGGCTGTACACAGCAGAGTCATCACAAATAGGAAATATTTCTGTGCATGTGTGTGAAAGGCAGAGGAAAGTCTGTGCTGACTGCAGAGCTTCCATGGTCAGGGTGCCACACTGGGTGATTTTGATTTAGACATACATCACAGCACAAACAATGTAAGTGGTGTTACAAGTTCCCTCTCTTTCCAAGTAGCTCTGCAAAGCCAGCCCCTGCTCCTGCCAGCCCCACCACAAACTTCTATCTATCTGTACATAGGACAGAGGCAGCTCTGAGGAGGATGGGAGTTGTGTCCAAGATGAGTTCCTGGTACACTGCTTACTCCTTCTGTGAAACATGCAGATAGTTAGTTACACAATTTCAACAGTAGCATGAAAGCAAATGTTGTCATTTCAGTGACATTCCTGGAAATACCACAGCTTGATTTTTTATATTTGCTCTTCATTTCATCCCAATACATTGCAGAATTAACTACTTTGCCCCTGACCAGCTGCTTTAGAGTTCTCACACTATTTGGATTACAGAGTTTTGGTTTTTCCCTCAGATGTTTCTTCTGAGGACCCCATTTAAAGGCCATTGAAGGTCAGTGGGATCTTCTCAGCTGGTGTAAATTATACAGCTCCATTTACTTCAGCTAATGTTGACAGTTTGTATCAAATGATATCTCCTAATCTTTGCCTCAGAGAGAATTGTTTTTCCTATATATATATATGGCTGGTATTAGATTGCATACTTTATATTCAGAGTAGTTCACTAAGTAGGTTAGTCTCCTCTGTCCTGCCTACTTGTCTCAGGAATAATCTTGTTTCATTTCATAATGGCATAATGGTGCCACCTGCAGTCCAGAGCCTCATCCAAGTGGCTTCAGATGATGTGGTTCACAATAATAACACATTGAACACAGAAACAGAATGAATACCAACAATCAGTTTTTAGTAGAAGTCACTATATTTTAAGAAGAGATGCTTTAATTCAGTTGCTGTAATAAGACCTTAAATTTCTTACTATTTTCCTGGAAAATGAAGCCACTGAAACCAAAATCACTGCACTGGTGCCTTGTCAGAGGTATCCAATAAAGCTCAGTGTCATTATTCTCTGTAACTCTTTGATACCAAGTGCTCTGGAACCTACTAAGTCACTTCATTGCAAATGTCGGTCCCTGTGCACACATCACAAATAAAGAAAGCTCATACCCTGTAAAACATGTTTGAACCTGAGAGATATTTTTCTTTTTATTAGCAGAGTACAATCAGAATGATTAACTGATTAATGTAGTTTCTTATCTCTCTGGTGGCATTTTCTCTACTACTCTCTTATAGTGAAACCTGTTTCGTTGTGCAGAAGGATGCACAACTCTCAAGTGAATTCTTTATTATTATTACTACTATTATTTTTGATATGTGGATTTTGACATGTTTTTCAGAGCTTTCTCTTCCACCTCCTTTTCACAGTTGTTTCAGATAGTTACATTTGTGTTTTACATAAAGGCAAACACAAATGTAAAAAGTGACAACCTGTACAGAGTCAATGTGCAAACCTATTGCATGGTTTGGGAACCTGGGAGAGGTACATGTTGAAATAGGGAAGATATTAGAAAATCCCATTAGTTCCAGTTGCAGCTGTTTCATAGGATGAACTTGGTATTTATGACTTGGATCTTTTTCCAGTTACTTTTCTTTGTGGACAGTCTTCAGACAGTATCTGCTGATCAGGCAGAAGCACCACTTCATTCTGCCTGAATATCCTTCTCTGTGTAGGGTCTCTTCATTATTGACAGGTGATCATTGTTTAATAGCTGGAGTATTGATACAGGCACGTGTTTTACTCTACTTCCTTTAATAGGAGTGAGATAAATCACCCACTTTGGTAGGAAATAAGGTTTATAATTACATTGAATTAAATGTTTGATTCTCCTTCTTCTTCCATTGGTAATTATTTTAATGACAGCTTCGTAATTCACCTAGCAGAGTAATGAAAGAACGTCTGCACCTACTTGATTTTCCTGAACGCAAAGGAAATTGCACATTAATCTGAAAAAATGTTGGCATTAAGGAATGAATGATCAGCTCAGTTTTAGCCAGGCCTGTTTTTATTCACCTGTAGTTATTTTTGGCATAATTTTGGTCACTTACGCAGTCTAAGTACCGGATTGCATATTCAGAGAAGATACTTGGATACTCGAGCACTGTTACTTCCTAACATTTATCTGGAGTACAAACACAAAGGCGAGCTATAAAGTCTCATTTTGGGGTCCTAGCTGCACTCTCTACAGAAGTCCTCATTTTTCGAACGCTCTGCATTTATTTGCATTCTCAAAGCACAGGAGCCCTCTGCTAAACCCAGTGCTAACAGGCATTGCTGCTTTTTCCACAACTGTGTGCTGGCTTTCTATGTTATAAAATACTCCAGTATGGTAACTATAGAAATTGTCTTGTATTCTTTGATCTGGGCGTGTTAGTGGGTAGTTGTAACTTGAGAGCAGGCATAGTGAAATGTGTGGGGTCTATTTTTACAGACATTTCTCATGCAATCAGCTGTTTTGTTTCATTTCATCACATTGCTCCTGTACACCCTAGAACCTGATTTGAAATGCAGGGAAGGAAACAGAAAAAGGGCAGATACGTACAAATGTTTTCATTTTATCCTTTTATGCTGCTGTGCCATAAAAGTGTAAGTGTAAGTATTTTAAGTTGCTCTTCACATCCCAGTCATCCTCAATAGGAAAAAGGAGCTAGACCTAGATTTTCTTCAGCTGATGAGTGAGCCATAAGCAGTGAAGGTGGTGGCTCCTAACTGCGTTCAGCACAGCAATTTAAGGTGCTGCACAGGGCCAGGCTGAGGGGCAGCCACTCAGGGCAGAGCCACGGCACCCACCCCTGCAGGAGTGGGCACAACCACCCACATACCCCACGGCAGGAGCAGCAAAAGCACCGTGCCAGGTGAGCTGCAGGGGTGCTGACACAGTAGGAATTTAATTGCTTGTGCTGGAATCAGGCCGGTAACAGAGTCAGCTCTCCTGTCCTGAGAATCAGCACCCTGGCCCATCGCAGAGGCGGCAGCAGCAGCACTTGGAGTGGCAGTGGAAGGTTTTTTCGGCAAGTTTTGATCCCATCCCGAGTGTAGAAGATCCCTCTACTGAAAAACCCACCCTGTGAGGCTGCTACCCAAGGATTCACTCAAATGAAGTCACTGCCAGCCACAGCCCTGCTCAGAGTGTCTGCCTTCAGTAGGATCTTTGGCTAAAATCCTGTCTCTGGGCTGGGGTGAAGGCGTATCTCTGACACTTGGTTCAGGTGCCACTAGTGATAGCCATGTGTCTGCTTCTTTGCTTGGCATTAACCTTTATTTGCTTATTCTGAAGGAAGGAAAGGTGGCTGGGTACAGGATTGTTTTCAAAACTGCCAAGTATCTGTTACAAATTTGATAGTTCAGTGGAAACAGAAATCACAAAGATAAACTTGATATTAAGAAACGTTGCCTCTTATTGTCACTGGAAAATGTGCCAAGAAACAGAATTTGAATAGGTATTTCCTTCCTGAAAATCTTAATGTTGAGCTTCTCACCACTGACTCTGGGCATTTTTGGCTCTTAATTTTGCTGTATTTTGAATATGTCGAAATTTTGTTGAGGTTGTTTAGTACCAAGCTTTGAACCTTCACTTAAATCACAACAAATTGCTCTCAAGTGATAAACACAGAAACTCTTCAAAATAAATATATAATTTTACAAAAATTGTCATGTTTTTAGATGGTTCAGAAGAGAGAAGGAGGCAAAATCAATGAAATACATTACTGTTTGCACATGCTTTGCTTTGCATATTTGGCAAAATTAAAGTCATAATAGTGATTTAAAGCCACTACTTTCTGGAGCATTCTGTGTGCAGCAGACTATTTGCCTCTCAGTAACATTGTTACATTCACAGAAAGCTGTCAGATTCCTTCTTTTAGTTCCAGTATAGGCAGCTGAGTTTCCTTATAAGTCAATGTTTATACAACATCATGTTTCCTTGCTAAAGAATTAGGGAAGGATTCATATAAAGCAAGATTAAGATACTATTTTATTTGTTGACTTTGAATGTATATATTATGATATGTGTACACTATGTATTCTGTATTTTATAAATTAAATCTATATTTTTTCACTAATACAGAATTATTATATGCTCCACTATAATACACATGTGTGTTTCACAGTGTCTCATCTTCATAGGGGAAGAATTCGGCCTCCCTCGATGCTGTAGCAAAGCTCTCAATTACCTCATTAGGCTTGAGCTTTCGTCTGCTTTCTGGATCATTTCACCCATATGGAAACCTCAGTGGTTCTGTTTTCCACAGCAAATTTTCTGCCAGTTTTCCTCCTTTCTTTCCATGCCCCTATCTTTATGTTCCTGACTATTCCTTCAGAAGAGGCTGCGGTGTTCATGTATGCCCACACACTCAGGTTTGCCAGTCAGTTTGAGTAACTGGGATGCTGAGCACCCTGG
Organism: Sakesphorus luctuosus; assembly: GCA_013396695.1. Classification (NCBI taxonomy): domain Eukaryota; kingdom Metazoa; phylum Chordata; class Aves; order Passeriformes; family Thamnophilidae; genus Sakesphorus; species Sakesphorus luctuosus. The sequence goes on from VWZD01003139.1 coordinate 87,288, forward strand.
GTTTCCAGGCTGCTTCTTCCCAAGGTGTTGGAAACAAGCCTCATTGGCAAAGGCAAGAGCTCCCTGTTCACGTGCAGCTTTCCCAGGGAGCTCACCCTCAGGTTTCCACCCTATTGTACCACATTCTGGCTTACACAAAGGTTATGTAAAGAGATGAAACTGGAAAGAGATGTTATGTTATGGAAAGAGATGAAACTGGAAATACGGAGCAGTTATTAAGAACTCATAATTATGGGTTTATTATGCATTTATTAAACACTTGAGTGGATACAAGGGGAGTACAAATAGGAAAGGAAGTTTGTACAGATTCAGACAGATAGTTAAAGTATCCTGTTAAAGTCTTATTTTCTACTCGGTACAAGAACAAAAAACAGAAACTAGGTTATTGTATGTGTGCAAAAAAAGCCACAAATATTTGAGCAGTTGCATAAAAAATATGGCATCTGTCAACAGTGTTACTGTTTCACAGTTCTATCGGGTTTGTGAGCTCCCAAGAAACAGGAAAATATCTTATTTTTTGAAATACCCAGACACCTTGTCATGATCTGAATTTAACTCTTAGCTGGGAATCCTCAATGATAAACTGCCAGAGGAGCTTGTGGCAGTGGAAGGTTTTGGATTCTTCATGGAGATGCTTTCAGTGTCCATATGGGAGATTAATTCAACACTAAACACAATATAGGAGATAAAATAAAACTCTGGCCAGAAAACTAACTTAAAATCAGTGCTGAAAAAAGCTGGAGGTTTTGTTTCTAAGTACATAACCTGTGCACTGATGGAGAGGAGATCTATGGAGGGTTCATCTTGAAGCAACATTGTGTCTGTGTGAAAGCACCAACTGAAGCACAGAACCCCAGAAAAACAACCAACCAACCAACCCACCCCCAAAATGAGGCCTTTTACACCTCATGATGACTGTTACAGCAAGTGCAAAGTATTCCGTAGAAATTTCATGAGGATTTGAAAAATCAGGTATGTGATTATGAGACAAGGAACAGTGACCTTTATTCTCAGACCTTTACCTTTAAATTAAGCTCAGGTTTATCCTTTAACATTGACCTATTATATTAATATAGCCATTTCTGTTATAATGGCCTGTGTACTGTCTCTACTTATATCTCTTCATTTTCCATGGGAAACATCATTTAGAATATTATTTTAATAACCATTTACAATTATTTCGTGTTTCTTAATTGATTTCTTGTTGGCTTGATACTACAAACTTTCTATGTTTGAAACTTCTGCTGGTCTTAGTATTAGAAATCACCCCTAATTGGGAAGATCCACTTCCACTGATATTTATGCTGTGTTGTCACCTACTGAATAGTGACCAGTTCAGGGCCATTACACCCAGTGCTGTGTGCCAGGTCGTTGATATCCAAGAGATGTGTAATTAACTCCCCCACTGACTGACAACAGAAGGAGCAGTGTAATCAGTTACTCTGTATAAGCACTCATCATTATTACGAGTGATGTTTGGGGACAGATTCAGGCTGCTCTGGTAGGGAAGAGCATTTTGTGCTCTTTCTGCCAAGTATCATCATCTCCCTTTCCTGCCTGACAGACAAGGCGATGGCTGATTTTTATCTGCTGACTTCCAGAGTGCAAGATAAAGCCAACCTGAGCTTTTTTTAGGAACTGAATGTAGATAGTGGGAACTGGATAGAGTCTTGTTCTGTCTGAGAGCTTTCTGATACGCACGCATGAGTTGTGCCAAATTTCACTGCTTTGCTTGCCCCTTTTCCAGCAGGTACGCCAGAGAGGCCTGCCATGAGCAATGCCTTTCTGTGCCATGTAGGGAATTGTTAGTTACCTGGATGAGCAGAAATCTGACACATCTAATGAGAGGAGGCACTACTGGGGCAGTACAGTATCACCTCTCTCAAAAGTTTTTGAAGACAGATTCTTTTGCATAGGGACAGAATATAGTGTGAACTAAAAGAAGGAATACTCATGGAGAAAACTGCCAGAGACATTGATAATCTCACAACAGGAGCCTTAGGGTAGTCCCTGCTGAAGTTTTTGCTGTTACTATATTTTGCTATCGGTTTATCATATCACATGTGAAAAAAGCTGTGCATTGTGTTATAGACTGTGAAACCAAAGACAGTCTCAAAAACTTGAATCTCATTGATCGCGACAGAAGGTCCCCTTCTTATGTGTGCCTTAAAAATGCTCCAGCCTGCTCTCTCCTTTGTTGTACAACTAACGCTTCATGGTGACAAGCAGGATACGTGACCCATTTCTGTGTTGCATTCTGAGTTTCTAGGGGTGCTTTGGATGGGAAAGACAAAAAAAATGCTGTTATTAACATGGAGCTCTTTACCCTTAACATAAGAAAGGTTAATTTATATTAAATTTATAGGCATGCATTACAACTGCATGGACCTGTATTTTAGGCCAGTGCAGAAATGGGAATGTGCATCCATGTCCATGCTGAACCTGGCTAGTAATTGTTGCTTGTATATAAACTGTAGATGTGGTTGCATAAACCTAACTGTGACTGTAAAGTAGAAGCTTATTTATGTTTTCACCATGAAAAACCTAGAGAGTCATTGAAAATCCAGTTATAAGTTGTCCCTCACTTGATGTAACTTATTATAGCATATTTCTCTGTTTCAGAGCAGTATCTGTGGGCCTCATTTGTCAGCACTGAAAGATCTGTGTTTGAAGCTCCTAGGCACCCTTGTAATACAAATAAGGGTAATTAACAAGCTATGGTTTTAAGTAATTGGGTTTGAAGTGACCCTGATGATTCTTGCATGCTGTGAGCTGTCAAGAAGGGGCAACACCCAACTGTGAGGATTCCCGTCATTGCTGAGCCTCTGCCGATGTACTCGAAGCTCCGTTTGTGATGTAGAGATTGGTGTGGTGAAAGTGCTTCTGTGAACAGTCCCTGTTCTCACTTGTCAAGAACTGGAACAGTCTCAGGCTGGTGTCAAATCACAGCTGTCAATAACAGTTACTCACTCACTCTGATCTTGAATCAGAGGACCTGCCCCTTTTTGGGGAAAAGCCCAAGAATTCTCCTTCCCTTCACTCTTCTCTCCAGGCAGATGATTTTAAAATCAAATTTCCCTTGTGTTTATATTCACAAGCAGATTTTTTTTATTTGTGTTTTGAGCCTGTCTTGGCTGCTATAATTACTGCAGCATGTGGAAGGGAATGCTGAATCACTTGCCATTAACCAGGAGGAAGCCATCAATGTATATTTCTCTCAATCTCCTTCGACAGGCAAAGGATCTGAGGCCAATACAACCCTGTCAGCTTTTAACTTCTCAATTACCAGCATCTGTGTACAGGAGGCACAAATTGTCTCGTGGTGAAAACCTAATGGGGGCAAACCACTTGAAGCATTTCTCTGAAGGTGTGTAAGGAGAGAAGTCTCAGTACCTGCAGACACCCCCACACAAATGGACATTTAAAGTATCCACACTTACTTACATCTCTTGGTGGGTAAAGACAGATAGGATGGTGACCATGGGAAGAATTATTTTATGACAATTGTACTAGAATTTGGCTGGCTCTTATATTGAGACTTGAAGCACCAATTTCTTGTCTCAAATCAGATCACAGAAATTAAAATTTGAAAAAATAATGCTTGATTTTGGATCATATGATAGGTAGCAATGCTTTTTTGTTGTTGAATTATCAAACAGGAAAATTGCCTTACTCTGTGGGAGATACTGCGTAGAGAAATTGGTTTATTTCTTATCTAGGCACCATCACGTCACTGAACATCAGCATTGGCTGGAGCTGGAGTATGGTTCAGGTGATATTTTTGTGCAATATAATTAAAATCAGAACTTGTGCAAGGGAGTTTTTTGCTCACACAGAGATAGTGAGCTTAATCTAGCTGTCATCTTCTGGGAAGCATTATGAGAATCAGCCACAGAAACCTGTGCTGTTGTAGCTCCAGATCCTGTGCAGTTTTTGTGGAAAGCCCTTTGTGGTGAGAGTACTGGCAAAATCTAATCTCAGTGAAAAAGTGGAAATAAAACCAGGGAAAATTTCCATCTGCAGCCACCTGAAATACCTTTTTCCTTTTAAAATGGACCTTTCTCCCTCCTTTTTCCAGTGAAACTTTCAATTTTAGCTAGGCAGAAAATCTTTCATTTGGTGATAGTTACAAGACAACCTGAAGGAATGATGATGGAGATACCCAGAATTGATCCTCTGATGGCATCTTGGCTGAGCCTGCCCGTTGGCTCTGCCAGAGGCACAGTGCCTTTCCCTGAGATGGCCTGAAGCTCTCCATGTCGTTCAGCAGGTATTGGGAGAGGAAGGTAGAATGATGCAGGGCTGAAAGGTGTTCTCCATCATTCCAGTTACTGCTATTCCATCCCCATGCAGCATTAGCAGCAGGTTTTATTGGTCGTGTTTGAGCTTGTAACCCAGAGGTAGGAGTCTGAATTCTTTCACCAGTTATCTGAACACTGATTTGCCACTATTTAAAATTAAGTGTATGGAAAGCCTCCTTAAATTAATGACTTTTATCAGAGTGTAGGTACACTGTTAATCGTGTGCTTAAGCAGCCTCTGAGGGTACAGACCCAAAGAACACATCAAGGTTTGCCTGAAGAAAAAGGATGACTTATGGAGGATTTGATTTGAAAAGCACATGGGGCCTTCCTAAAAAAAAAAGAACCAAAAAACCCCCATGAAAACAAAACCCAAAGAAACAACCAACCAAAACCCCTGAAAGTATTTCATAGGGCAATAGTACTTTTCTTATCACCTCTGGTCTTTACCTGATTCTGGATTATTTGTAAAGATCCTTTCCTGGTTATTTTATCTGTCTGAGTGGATTTTTCTAAAAATATCTGCACTCCAGTATTTACATGTTTCAGAAGCACTTTTCATATACATTTGAAATGCAGAATCATTCCAGTGTACAACACGTTTTTCAGACAGTAACAATTAGTTTCTATGGCTAGATGTGAAACTCTGGGATAAAAAATGAAGTCATAATGGATGTACTTGCAGAAATCCCCTTTCTGCCTTAGCTGTAATTGAGCAAATGGCACTGAGATAATACTGTAATTGTTGGCCTTTTCCATGAAGTCAACGTGAAGATTAAAGTACCATCTGGCTTTTGGAAAACTAAAGTTAGAAAACCTCTAGCTTGAAAGAAAAAGTGGTTGGATCCTGTTGAGTGGACATTTTATATGTAATTTCACTTTGCTCCTCTCCACTTGAAATTCCAACCACAAATCAGCACTCAGAGCATTTCCCTCTTCGTAAGAGTCCTTCTCCTGGAGGTCTTTGATAACCTTGGGTCTGTTCTTGTATATATGCTTCAGTTGATTTTAAAGACTAAACCTGAAAAGCAAATCTGGTTGCAAAACTTCATAATAAGGGTTCTCTTTTTTTTTCCTTGTAAAATAGGCATTTTTTTCAAAAACGTGGTTTTAAAAGTTACCAGCATTACTAAAATGACACTTCTTGCAAATTTATAACAATTTTGCTATGACATTTTGACAAATCTTTTTACTTAGTATTACTTTCAAGGTATTAAACAATTTTCACAACCATTACAGGAAAAAAAAAATCATTTTAAGTCATGCTTCATCTGTGAAATCCATGTTTTCATGAAATATTTAAAAAGTAATTTCAGTAAAAGATGAACTATTTATATTAGAAAGAAATTTCATGGAAAAATAAAATGAAGCTGTTTCAAGCTCTCTAAGACAAAAACAGTTTCAGGGATTTTTTCATTTATCAAATTCGTTTTTCTTGGACTTTTTTTTTTCCTGTTACAAGCTCATCTAAAAATTGCAGTTGGTAATAAGCATAGAGTGATTATTAATGAAGATTTCATCAGAAAGAATACTCCAGAGCTGTTGGCATTGAAAATATTGTGTAGTCTTTTCCCAGGCAGCATTACCACTACCAGAACCAGAACCCCACTCTCATTTGATTACTCTGGTATAAAATTTAGCCTATAAATAAACACACATGGGAACTACCCCCCTTTTCCCCCTGCCTTCCATCCACCCCTTCCGTGTCAAAGATGCTGAAAAGCATCTCCAAGTCTTAGAGCAAAATATGGTCACGTTTGGATCTGGAGATCTGTGTTCAGTTTGGGATCCCTGCATTAAACCAAAGCAGGTAAAACTGCAGGTGGCAGGGTGGAAAAGTAACAGAGGGCTTCCAACCTGTGCTTCAAGTATATACTTGGAGGGGCTCACATGGACAAACATTATGTGGAAGAGGTTGTTTATTAACTTAACTCTGTGGTGAGAGGATGGTGGGTTGGTTTGGACAGTCTTTCTCTTGAAACTTTTCTTGTCCATTTGTTCTCATAAGAATTCAGTTGTTTTGTCCAAATCTCAAGCTTTCTACAGTTTTTCCCCAGCCCCAAAGGGATTGGCCACAGTGCTCACACACCAGCTTTGACTGGATCATTTGGGCTGGTTGGAAAGCACAGCTGGTGGGTGGGGAAGCCTGATTAGATCAAGTGCTTTTTTTGAAATATTTAAAACTCAAAATCCAGTCTGGATCTAATGATTTCAGTTTCTTTCTGGGTGAACTCACTTGTCCCTTTGGACCAAGCAAACTTCAAATGGCTTGAGGAGTCTTTGAGGAGCAAACCTTGCTCCTGCTCTTGTGTCATCTGAGTCGAAAGCTCTGAGCCTCATTGAGACAAAGCAGCCTGATAAACCCCACTGTTGTTAAGCTTGTTAATGCTGCCCCATCACCTCCAGTTTTGTGTAATCCCTGCCTTTCTCAGCAGGCAGCTCCTCTGCCTCTCCCTGCAGTGAAGTTCCCACCCCACACCCAGGCACAGATCTGTAGCACTCGGGCTCACACAAGGGAGTCAAAGTTGCCCTCAAAGCCATCTGATAGATGTCAGTGCACTCCCCATGTCACAGTGCACATGGCTTTGAGGCATTTCACTTTAAAAAAATACCTAAGAGATATTTTTTATCCAGATTTTTCCAATAATGGCCTCCTGATTCTGGCAACTTACGTGACCTTCACGCAGAGAGAACATGAGGCTGAATTTCGGGTTTTGTTCTGTTAAGTTCTGAGCCCCTTTTTGTCTTTGGACCAGTTTTAAAATTATAATTTAACTAAGCCTGTAGTTACTGCTGTGTGCTTTGGTCTTTGCTATCTGAATTGTATTTAGCTAAATCTGTAAAATAAAATTCTCACAGCTCAAACTCATTGAGATATTCATCTTTACACATGAATTTAGGAGACACTTACCAGTGACATTTGGTTTGAACAGTCACTGCTGAGAAACATGGGATACAGCCAAGATATGGGCACCAAACGCTGATGTGAGTCAGTTCAAAGCCATTTCAGAAAACGATCTCTGTAACTGTTGTCTCACCTTCACTGACTGTAAAATGAGAACAGAACTGTTTGCCCAAAGCAGCTAGGGGTTTGAATATGAATTGATATTTGCTAAGCACAGCAGTGAGGTAAGCCAGGACACCATTTGACCATGAACATGCAAATACACACAATGCTGTGGGTTTACACCTACCAAAAAGATGTAAACAAGAAATCCTTTCTTTCTGAAATACATGAATTTTCTTTCATTAGGCCAACTCCAAAACACACAACTGTCAACAGCAAGCTGAGCAGAGATTCCACTTGTCATTTTATTTTGGTCAGGACAAGAATATGGTTTTAATGTGCCTTGTGAATTCTTTTTATGTAAAACACCCTGGGTATATCATAATTTATCCTGTCGTATTTTTCAGTAAAGCCTCCTTTGTGTCTGATGAAAAATGTTCTCTTTTATTCTTTTCTCCTTTGTGTCCCCAGTGCATAGTTTGGGACTGGGATTCCAATGGCAAGCATGACTTCATTGGGGAATTCAGCTCAACTTTCAAGGAGATGCGAGGAGCCATGGAAGGCAGGCAGGTGAGTGGGAACACCCAGCACTCAGCACTGAGGCTCTGTAAGCAGCGCCCCTCAGGCAGTGCTGGCAGAAAGCAGGTGACGTTGCCTCATCCTCTCTGAGGAGCTAATGTGTGTTGAGCTCTCCCATAGGTTTTACTGTTACCTGGACAGTATGAAAATGCAAAAAAGCATTTCCTTTTTTTCTGGAAATGCTTAGGCTCTTTTCCCAGTTCCCATTCTGTAGGCATTTCTTTCCACTAAGATTTATTCCCGTTGAGCCCAAGTGCATTGTTTCTGTGAGGTGCTGCGATGGCAAAACACTCTGGGGAGTCACAGCATTCCCCTACTGCCTAAAGGCCTTCACTGGGTGAGGGTCCTGCTCTGTCTTTCTCCATTTCTCATGTGCTGCCTTCATTTCTGTCAGCTTTAACGTGGACCCACCATGAGGAAACTAATTGGTTTTGTAATTATTTCATGATTTACAGTCCTAAGGGAAAATGAAATTGTTAGTTTATTAATAATTTCACATCTTTGTGTCAGCTTGATCTTTTCAAATTGAAGTTGATGGTAATTATTGAATGTGATAAATGGTTTGCCATATCTAATTCCAGAAATTGTCACTTTTTATTATTACTTACTTCTGAAGGTGTTATTTTTGGCAAATTTTCTGAGGGGGAGTTGCAAATGTTGAATCTGCAGATAATTTGTATTCACTGTTGCATGGTGATCTCAAAGCCCAACACAAATGCCTAATAAGCTTCATTTGGGCTCTATATTAAGGTTCTGATTATAATGTGTTAATAGAAGGCTCCCTCAGAGTCAAAAGGTGTTTGATAAATGGTAAGCAGTCAGGCGATGCCACAGGTCAAGTAACTTCTAGCAGGAAGAAATGTCAAGAAACACTTTTTTAGATGTTTTCTGTTGAAGTTCTTAGAACACAGTAAAGTTTGGCAAATGTTGCTCATGTGTAAAATACCGTTGATATATATTAGTAATGTATTACTCTGTTACAAATAACTCCTGAACAGAACCTGAGTGAAAATGAAACCCTGTTTTGCTCTCTCAAACTAAGTCAGAGGATCAAAACTTTAACCAAACAGAATTTATATAAAGAGGTAAATAGATCACCAGATGAATAACATTAACAAGGCCAGTGATGTGGCAACAATTCTTTTGTACAGAAATACCTTTGACTGGGAAAGGAATTGTGTGAGAGTGGTAAAGGGTGTGTATTTGCAAGGTGTAAATGTCTTCAAAAAACCACCATGGACCTTCCCAAAGAGACAGCTTGTTGGCCAAGACAAGAGACGTGTAGTCCAGAGTGCCAGCACTGGCTCTGAAGGATAAACTATATATTCTTTACTATGATGGAGAAAGTGCTTTTTTCCCCCCAGCTGGCAAAAAGATTGGTTACTCTTTCCGAGGTGTTAGAAGTCAGTGCAGCCATTTGTCAGTTCTTGTTCTAGGTGACACTGCAGTGCTGCCCAGGAGTGTTTTAATGTTTCACTGTGCCTTGAGTGCCTGAACCTTGGTCTTGCTAAGGGCTTGCCATTTGCCATTTGGCAGGTTGCCTTTCACCTGCAACACTGCAATCTCCCTCCACACTTTTAAGGCGTGGTGGTGCCATTATTTCTCCCTTGTTCCCCTCATTCTGTTGTTACTGTGCAGTTATTCTTTGCCCTTGTACCTGCGAAACCTGAAACTTGTTACAGCTAGTTCTCATGGGACACAATTACCACCAATGTGAGAATCAGTCTCCCTTCTCCTGTTTTCTAATCCTTATTTTGTAGTCTATTCCAGATGAAAACAAGATTTAGTGGGTAAGAGAGTAAGTATTAGTAATTTAAGTGGCTGATAAATAGTGGGCCAGAATTACACATGCCCATGCTAGATGGTTCTTGCAGCTAATGAAAGCTGACTTTGATGAGCACAAATAGCATAATAGACAAGAACTAGCAGCAGGGAGTTTGAGCAGATCCTGGTGAAAATGACATAGTTGTTATGGAAAAAATATAGGGATCCACATGTTGTGCAGGAGAAGTCCCTCACATTGGAAGTCATGTCACTTGGCTGGAGCCAGAAAGAAGTTTCCCTTTCTCTCTGTCCCTCCCTCATCCTATCTCATTTTAGTCTGTTCTACAGAAAGAACTGTTGCTGTTAAAGGCAATAGATGCCATTATCTGTGGACTCTATAAAAACATCTTAGTGCATAGTTTATGTCAACATCCTTTGTGCAACATTGATGTGATTAGCATTTCTCAGTTCTTTTCTTTAGTTTTAGTCTTCCTTAAAAGAAAAGCACATGCAATGGAGTGTTTGCTTTGAGTAAAGGGGTTATAGTAAGAAGGTGTTTTGCCTTCAAATGAATGTGTTGCTAGGTATTTCTAGTAAGGAAAGCCACATAAGAGAAGTGTTAATTACACATGAGGTGCCATGAGTAGGTTAGACACAGTTCTTTGTTCATGGAAGAGACCTTTCCATAGCCTGAGCCCAGAAAACATTGCTTTTCATGGAGTACTCTTTTCAATCAGAGGAATCAAACTGCCAGCTGCATCCTTAGCTCCTGGCATTAGGGATTCTTTCACACAGGATCACAACAGTGAGTGTCAAAGATGAGACCAAACCCTGCAATTTTATCCCAGATGCTGTGGAAGCCAGTGTAAAGGGCAGAGCTCAGGTCTGACATCCCCATTTGAGTTGCTAAGGAGACACAGTGGAACTTCTTCTTCTGGTTATATTTTCTTTTATGCAGTAGGCTTTACAGTCAGCTACGGGACATTGCTGTAGTTCTGTTAAAAGATAATCAAAAGATAACCAAAACACCCTAGTCATCGACAACAAGGCGGGGGACTTTCCCAGGCAACTGGAGAGAACAGAACATTCATTACTGACAGGGAGTTCAGAAACTTTTCTTAAGCATCAGCTGCAGATCTGTGCAGTGTTAGAGGAAGCTACACTGATGGCACAGCTCTCCCTCTGCCCATCAGCAATGTCTGTATTGGTTGGTATCAGCAGCACAAGTTGTCATAAATGCATTAAGCAGGAAGAGTGGGAGTACCAGTTTATGCTGGGAGCAGGAAAGACCATGTGTCATCTGTGAACTGCCAGTACTCCTCACCATTTCATCAGCTCATCTCTGGAGGAGTTGATGAGGATCTTTAAGTCACCTTTTAATTGTATGTAGTTCGTCCTCTAGAAAACACAGAGCACTCTGACCCCTTCTTCAATCTCCCCCTCTGAAAGTAAAGCTATTTTTATCTTGTAGCCAATCTATCAACTGCTGCAGAACCACTTGAGATGGTCAGAATGGATATGTGCCACCTGCTTGCTTACAGAAGTGATGGTGCTTCTAAGCCTGTTTCAGATCCATCCCTGAGCTGGGGACTCTCCCAAGCTTTGGGTGCCTGCCTCCGGGGAGCTTACAGGTGGCTTGCTGGCCTTCCTCCAGCATTTCTCAGGAATGTGTGTTTGAGACTGGGCATCATTTAGATAAATATTGTGAATTTAGCACTGGCAGCTTGCTGATGGTTGGACCAGTGCTGTGTGAAGGAAGAAGAGAAGATTCCTTGTCTGAATGATCACTTCTTTCGATCAGGACTGGTATAAGTAGTTTAATAATCTCTTTCTTAAATGTGGCAGGTCCTGGGTGAGATTCTTGAATTGGGTGATAGTGTTGAATTATGACTCCTTCAGAGTGTCAGTTGCTTCTCCATGTCTGAAAGCACTGAATTTGGGGAAAACTTGCTGATCTTTGGTTGGTGGTACTGATGAAATCAATTCATGCTGTTTTAAGAAGATCTCCTGGTCATGAACAACTTCAGGATAATAATTTGGTGTGTGTTTCTGTTCTGTAAAGATTACCTGATTGTCACAGACTGTTACATTCTGGAACCTAGCCTGTTTTCATACTGACCACCATAAAAAATAACCAACAACATCCTGTTGTCCACATGCAGATCTGAAGCAATCATTGCATGAACGAGGGGTGAGTGGGGAACTTGGTGGTGCTGGTTTAATGGTTGGACTCAATGATCTTAGAGGTTGTTTCCAACCTTAATGATTCTATGATTTCTAAACCTTCTGCTAACACTTTTCACAATTCCAAAATTCTTTATTTACTCCTTCACCATAATCTTGACACAAGAAAGAGGAGTAAGAATAAATTCATCCATAAGTGAAATATTAATAAATACTTTGGGTTTATTGTATCTTAGGATTTGTTCCAAATATATGTATAACATCTATATCTTAATATGTATGTATGGTGGCAGTTCTATAAGGTGTTCTAATATCAATCTATCAAATATATTTTAACAAGACTAGAAATAGCTTGAGACTACAAAAATGTAAATACTGTTAAAGTTTATCATAGTTGAATGAAAAAATTCTCTACTAATGAGAAAAAAGTCTTTTTTTTTTTTTTAATGGAGGCAACAAAGCCAGAGGGATTTGGGGGAAAAAAGTCAGGGAAATCATGTGGATCCCCTTGCAGTACAGGAGTTATGTAAGGAAAAAATCTGTTCCTGCATTACATAAAAAATGGATGTGTATGCATACACACACACACACAGAGAAAGAAAGAGGAGGAAGAAACCCCACTGTAGTTACCATCTCCACCACAGTCCCACAAGGTCAGGGTGATATCAGGGAGATGAGGAGAGCTGCTGAAGTGCACAAGATTGATGGCACCTCGAGGGCGTCTGGGCTGGGTACCCTCCTGTGCCCAGGTCTGTGACCCTCACTCAGGGCTTTGCATCAGGCAGCTCTTCAGGTGACTCTCAGACTTCTAAGCCTGTGGTAATGGGCCGAGGAGTTTGTTGACACTAACGGACAACTCCATGCCTAGTTTTATCAGGAGACAGCCGAGTTCAGCCAGGGCTGACTGCAGCATCAGCAGCTGCTGCCATATCAGTCCCCTGCCAAATGCCTGTGAGGAGGCAACCAGCCTCAGGAGCAAGGGTGAGGATGGGGGCCTTGGCTGGGGAAACAAAATGCTTTAACTTTCACTTCATTCCCCAGGGCCAAGGTCCCAGAGGAAACTCTGATAGTGATTCAAAGCAGCTCTTTTCCCATGGTGGATGTGTTTCTGGGACAGGAAGACAAAAAAAACCCCATCCTGTCCTCTTGCCTGGAGGGATGGCAGGAATGCACTGCCCTTTCAGGCAGGAGGAGATGCAGATCACTTACAGGTGGCTTGTTTTTCTTGAGGCATGAGAAAGAGACAAGACAGGGTTATAATGCTCCCTGCTATCCACTGGGGGTTTTGCCCCATCCATTAGACTGTGGTGCCTCCTTTGTCATTTTTAAACCGTGCAATTTGTTGCAGCAGCTGCATGAGAAAGAAGGAGAGAGAAGCAAAAGAATTGCAGGGGAGGCAAGAGAACGTACCAGTGCCAGCCCAGGCTTTGCCACAGCTCTCTAGCCCTTTCCTCACAGGACTGCCCAGTGCTGTCCTGTGCAAGCACAGCGTCCCAGAGAAAGCAACTGCTCTTGCCTTAGGGCACATGAAATAAATTCTCCTGCCACCCTCAGCTCTGTCTCTGAATAGCTTGTGCCAGTGGTAGCCACGTACTGTCCAGATTTGGGGTTTATAATGATTGCCTTCATTTGGTCACCTGCACTTCCCTTTGCTGTGTGGCATGGGCACCTGCACTGTTTGCTTTTCTCTCTCTTCCCAATGGTGTGTGAAGAGAAGGAGTAAGGATGTTTGGAAAGGCAGCATCCTGCACTGCAGAGAGTGACATCTCCCACTCAGGGACCTGTGTCTCCTCATCACACCCACAAGGGGATTAGGCCCTTCCAAGTGTCAGCATTAGTTTACTGACTGAAGAATAGCTGAATGCAGTTTGGTTTATACTCAGAAATTCTCCACACGGTGGTTTAAATTTCACGGTATAAAAGAAACACCAACACGGTATAGTCAGGGGATTTCATTACCAACATTTGCAACATTACCTAAATTAACAGGAGATAGGTCAAATGCAGGTTGCTTTCTGTTTCACTGTGTTTGACAGGAAGGAGCTTTCATAGCCCAGAGCTGCCAGGCACTTGGAGGAAATGCAGAGTGACTTTCAGAACAACAAATCCAAACTTCACAATGTTTACCATTAGTGTCAGGTTGCAGACTCTTGCGTTAGTTTCCTCTCAATTGAAAACTTAATTCAAGAGAAGAAATGAATCACTAAAAAACAATGTCAGATACCAAATCAATACTGGGAATGCAGGAACAGCCTGGAAATTGAGGTTGGTCTCACAGCGCGAGCAAGATATTTGAGAATTGTTTCTCGTTATTACTTACCTGCTTAGAGCTGTATTCTGAACTCTGTTCTCATTAGAAAAGTTGGAGATAAAAAAGACCTGTATAGGGAATTTCCTTCAAATGATGCTTGTCACATCTTTAGCTTGAACTGTGGGAATTGCCAAGGTCAGAACTGGATCTTAGTGCATGAGGATTGAGGTTTATTAAAACAGTCTTACTGGCTTTTTTTAAGCCTGTGAACTGGGAAATGTCTTCTCCTCCTTTCCTATTGCTTTCCCTTCTTTATGCTCTCATCAGCAGATTGAACAGGTGCAAAATTGTTCTTTCTGTGTTCCTACTTTCTAGAAATTTTCTAATCTGATCTTTGCTTTGCTTTATTATCCACATCAGCCAATGACATTAATGACTTGCACATAGAATATTTTAATGAGCTTTAGATAGTTGCTGAGAATTGTTATTCATACATCTCAAAATGCATTGCAGGGTAGGGGACCATTCATAATTCTATTTTAAAGTTAGCAGAGGAAACCTGAGAGGTTGGCCAGAGGAACAGACTTTTTTACCCTGAAGTCATGTTTTGTACTATTTTCATCCTTATGTATTGTAAACTTCTTCCATATACCAATACCATGAACATAATATTTTTCAAGCTTAAATAATCCTTTTCCCAGAGAGAGAAATTATGTGTATAGTATATAGCTTCATATAGGTCAGGTCTTGTTTAAACATGTACATTGAAAAGTATTCATGTTGGAGGATACTGCAATTAAGGAGGTGGACCTTGGATGTTTAGGGAGAAGCAACAAGATCTTTCCAGTGTATTTCAGAGTCAAAGGGAGGAGCAAAAATCCTGTCTCCTACTTTTTTTTTCTATTTACTATATTACAGTTTATATATAATTTCCAGACAGCACAGTTTCTCTGTAGGAACGCTTCCAGTAGGTGTGCAGACAGCTGTGTGTTAAACCATTTTGCCCAATAGCAACATATCAAGGTGTGAGCTTGCAGTGCTTTTGCCTTGCCATCAGACTGTTTCCCAAAAATGAGCTTATTGCACTCTGGTATTGTGTCTCAGAGTACTCTCTTTGCTTGGAGAGAAGGGCTTTTATTTCTTGAGCCTGACTGCTCCTCTTGAGCAGAGAGAATATATTTATGGAGGATTTCCCCTGAACATGAGAGCCTGTGTGTGCCTGTCTTCTCAGCTGGAAAATTCGCTTTACAAGACAAATAATTGAGCTATAGGCTAGCTGGGAGAGCCAGCAGATGTACTTCCTGCAGTTGGAACAGTCCTTTTCCTTTTCCCATTTTCCCTCTGTCACCTGTCTCTAGTTCACAGAGATGAATACACTCCTCCTTCCCTGTGCAGAAATGGTCTCATTGCTCCAAAGCCATATGGTTTGCTGTCCCTTTTCTGATGTTTGACAAAATCTCTAAGTCTGAAATACTTCAGACATCCAGATCATTACTCTTAGGCAATGGTTTGCAGCTTGATGAAATAGCTGTGGCTGTTCATAGGGTGAAAGTAGTTCTAGGTACTCAAACACTTTGCTATGATATATCACATACAAGCTTCACTATAGACAAAGTATTGTACCATTTATGAAGGTTTTCATTATAGGAAAAACATTGTAGCACTTCAGACACAGATAGATAGATAGATAGATAGATAGATAGATAGATAGACAGATGTTTCATTTCAAAATGTCATAATAGGGATTTTTAGATAATAGGTCATCCTAGTTCCTTTTGGAGTTCTATTCTTTATGTTACCCAACATAACACCTTCCTGTAAGAAAATAGTAATGTTATTAACCACATTTAGTAACACATTACAGATAACAATCTGGATGTACAAGTGCCAATGTACATTTTATTCCTGCAGTAAGAGGCATAAATAATAATGCAGACATTAGAGGTGATGGTTTGAAAGTTTGAAGCTAATCAATCTGCCTGAAACCAGAGGAAGGCAGAACACTTGCAACTGAAATGATTAAGAACCTGAGAGATTTTATGAGGAGAACAAGGCAATGTATTTGAGTAACAAGGTAGGACTATTTTGCTGTAAAACTATTTGTAAATAAAACCATGAGAAAATTTTCAAAAAGGGTTTTTTAATATATTCTTATGGTAATTTTCAAACTTTTCAGTAATTAACTTCATATTTGTGCACTTTATAGTGATTTTCTTAACTTTTTGTTTTGCTATCAGACTTAGAGGAGAAACTGTTGCTCTCTTGCAAGAGAAAGCAAGATTATCTCTGATCAGAATTTCTCCAGTCCTGAGTTTAATACAAAACCCGTGTACTGCACCAGCAGTTTTGTACTTAAAACAACGCATCAGATTGCTCCCCCCAGAATTTACATCTGTATTAAGTTAGTTCTTTTTTTATCCTATTAAATTATCTCCAAAGGTCTTCAGTCTTGCACGTGTAGCATCTGAACCTACAAGACTGGAAGATGACAAAAGAGCCTGGATCTCTCTCTTTGTGCCATGTCCACCTTTATGTGCACAAAGGCTGATGCTTGCTCTGGGTGATTTTCTATTAAGATCATTCTCTGCACAGTTAATAGTTTTCATTGGCTCCTCTCTGTGCACCATTATTTGCTATGATTTAGTCAACTGTGGAAATCATACAGTGCATTTTTGTTAATTATTCAATTTGTACGTAAGTTTTCCTTCAAAGAGTGACTGCTGTTTTTCACAGGTACAATGGGAATGCATTAACCCCAAGTACAAAGCAAAGAAGAAGAATTACAAGAACTCAGGCATCGTCATCCTTAACCAGTGCAAGGTAACTATGTATTTTGCTCTTCGGCTGTTTCTTTACTAAGCTCTCAGTGATAGATTTTAATGGTGGTTGGAAATACAGAAACAAAGTGGAACTGCCTGTAGAACAGCAGTGGAAACTCATCCCCCACAAAAAGTAGAGACAAGGACTTGCATCTCAAAAATAAGCTGAATGTTCCCAACTCTGCTGTTCCATTTCTCTTGTCCTGTCCCTGCTGCTGTGCAATGGAGAAGGCAGTGCTAAACTTACACACCTAAAGACTTGCCAACTTTTTGTGTTTCCCTTTTAATCCTTCTATCATTTCTCCAGAATTGCTCATTCCTCCTAAATCAACAGCAAAACTTCCACTAACTTCTCACTGAAAAGAACTTGGTTCTACCTTTGATGTAAATTTCCTTTCTTTAGAATTTCAATATTTTCTTTGCTTGTATTTTTGTTTCTACCTCAAACTGTATTTAATGATTTCTTCCTTTACCTTATTTTTGGTTGGTTTCTCTTGTCCTTCCAATGTATTGTTTTTTCAGGCAGCTCTCTGATGTTTCTCAGTACACAGCTAATTTGCATGTCTTGCTTTCTTGTCTGCAGATCCACAAGATGCATTCCTTCTTAGATTATATCATGGGAGGCTGCCAAATACAGTTTACAGTAAGTGACTTCTCTAATTCTTTTTAAAGGAATGGAATCCCCTTAGATACCAATTCATTCCCTTCACGGAGAAATTATTCTTACATGCCACTCCTCAGTAAATTATTAAGGCCTTATTGCAAAATGCATTAAGGGCCATTCTTCCCTTCCAGGATGAGTCCTCCCTCAAAGCAGGTTGTTTCTCCTCAAATGGGGCCATGCAGAGAGTCACACACACAGAGACAGTCCTGATGGGCCTCTCTCTGTCAGCCCGGGGTAGGTGCTGTTGTTTCATGCCTCAGCCAGAGCTATCAACAATAGGATGGCACCACAGGGGGACACAGCTGTAATTTAGAGCAAATTCAGAAGCTATTCAGTTCAAGGAATGGGATAAAATGATTTGCAGAGCTCTCCATAACCAGAAATACAATATTTTTCACTTCCAATTAATAATTTTGTGATACATTTAAAGATGTGTGGTTTTGATTTTTTTTTTTATTTTGAATCTAAAACATAATGTAATTAATATGCTATGATATGATCTATCAGTATTTCCCATAGTATAGGAATACAGATTGTGCCTCAGTTCCAGTCTAGTTGATGGGACTTTTCATTCACGCCAGCTACAGGGCTAAAATCATTGCACAAGGTTTCTCTTCCTGTAGCATCCTGCCCTGTCTCTGCTCCCATGTATCAAGTATCAGACATTGGATGCTACTGAAATGTTCTGTTTCATTTTTTCCAGACAAACCTTCATTTCCCCAAAAGATTGGGCCAAAAAGAAAGGATTTTTTTGTTATTTGTCTTAACAGAAAGTTCCAGCAATAGCAGCAGGTATTGTAGTGGGTTGTCTTCTTGTTTACAGATCAGCATTTTGAGGTGTAAAACATGCACTTTGCCTGTATACATCACAAACTCACTGGGTAACGCCCAAAACTGAGAACGCTCTCTCTGGTTTTGATAGAAATTCCTACTGTAGTGGACAAAGATCTTTATAGTTGTCTTTTCTCATGTAAAGCATCGTGTGTAATTACCTCCTGCCTTACCCAGCCACTTCTTTTATCTCCACATGCCTGCAATGCACATTTCTCCTACAAATCTGAAACTTGCCAGTCCCTGGAAACCCTTTTAATTTATCTTTCCTGACATTTCCTCCCTAAAAATATGACTGGAAGAACTCAGTCTTCAAATGTGTTCCAGGTCATTTAGCAGAAAGACATTAATGTCTTCAAGTAATATTTGAAAGCCTTTTCTAATAAGAACATGTGCTTAGGCACATGTGAAAACCTGTTAATGTGCATTTCCCACAACTCCAGCTCAAGCACAGGGACACTGCAACCATTAGAAAGTGTCTGGGGATTTATACATTAAGTTACAGCTGTGCTTTTTAAACTCTTCTTGATTCCTTCTAAATGCTTTCCAATGGAAGAGCAAGTTCTTACACAGTGCACTGGAGGCTTGTGGCAATTTCTTTGCCTTTTATTTACTTGTCACAGGTTTCCTACTATTAGGCTGTGAACGACAAGTGTAAAAGTGGTGGGGTGAATGGGCTAAAGTGGACAGTATTGCTTCTCCTGTATTTTACTGTATTTCATTTTGCTGAAATAAAACAGAACAATTGGCAATAGGACACTTAGGTAAACTCATCTGCAAGTGTGGGCAGCGAGGGCATAAAGGAAATGAAAGATTCATTATAATGTGAACCACAGAGATCCCTGAGTGACTGTTACCGGTGTCAGTGGTATTGTATAAACTCATGGCTATCAGTTTTCACCTACACGGCCTCAGGGGAAGCCTCTGTGATGTCTCTGTGCCTGGAGCTCCCCACAGGCATAACCCAGTGGTTCTGCCCAAAGACCATCACAAACTGACTCTGTGTGTTCTCCTTCCTCATGTGCCAGTCCTCAGCACGACTGACCAGCCTGATTGTGAGATGTGCTGCTGCTTCCAGACACGGATCAGAGGCTCTCCAGTGGTCACTGATGCCAAGGGTGCAGCCTACAGCGCAGATACTCCTGCTCCCCTGCTTTCTGCACACATCATGTGATCTTTTCACACAGTCCTAACCCGATTAACTCAGACCACTGAAACAGAGGAGGCCTGTTCCTTCCACTTTCCCAGATTCCCACTTTTTTTTAACCAGAATGGATGTGGGATTGTCTGAAACTCTCCTGTTATGTGTATTGTTGTCATTGTCTTAATATTAATGACATTTCTGTTGAGCTCAGAAATGCTGTGTACAGGCAGTACAACACAACTGGGATTGGAAAGGGCACTGCTGAGGGAGGGAAACTGGGGTACTAAGAACACATTTGACAACAGAAAGCTGTAGTATGATGTACCTGCTAATTTAAGGCCCTAATGAAAGCTTTGGTAACATCATGCTGGGTGCTCTTGGGATACTTTGTACATCTGTTGTAGGTTTGTAGTTAGCAAGAATGTCTCTGAAAAATGAAAGTAAACTTTCTCTTCTCTTTAAAACCAGTTATTAAGAAGCTTTCATCTATAGAGATCAATAGTGCTGATTCCAGTCCTCTATTTTTATGGCCTGCTTATTGCCAAACCCTGTATCTCTTATCAGACAGTGTTTCCTGCTGCAGAAGAAATGTTCAGAAGTTGGCAGTGCAAGTGGGTCTGCAGTCAGAGGACATTTTCATCACTTTAGGAAATACAGCAGAAGGAATGTGTAACATGCATAAAAGGATTGTAATAGAAAGATATATTGGACAGATGCTCTCTCAGGCAGGTCACAGTACTGGGCAGGCTGAGTTGTTGCTGACAGATCTAGCAGGAGGTCCCAGGAAGTTTTCAGTGTAATGAAAATCACCCTTTTACACGGCTGAGGGAAAAAATCCCCAGAACTAAGAGTGTAGCTATTGCCACATTATGCTCTTATTTAGCTGTGGGAAGATGGCTGGTACATTGGAGCTGATACATTAAAGATACACTGATAAAGATCAAATGTATGCACTGTAAGAAAGTAAGATAAGTTTGATTGTAAGATTAACATAACTTCTGTGGTATGTTAACTTACTTTTACAAATCCTCATCCTGTGCATTTACACAAGACCTTAGTACCCTTGGGCAATGCTAAAAGAGCAGAGCTCTGCGTGGTGATTTTGGAATTGTGGCAAATTACAGCAGTGGTCATCTTTCTGACAAGTCCTTCCCTTGGGAGCGAAACAGAGATTTGGATCAGATTCAAGCACACTGCATCCAAGTACAAATATTCATAAATGCTTCATCATAGGAAATTGGGTTATTTTATTACTTATCAGCAGGCCTGTAGTGTAAGGACCATTTCCAAAAGGAAGCTTGTTTTTTCTTTCCCAAACATAGGCTTTTTTCCAAGCTCATGAAACCCACTCCCTATTCCTACACTGAGCTCTTGTTTTCAGTTCCAAAGCATTTAGCCATGGCTAACAGCCATGAAGGAAGACTTGTCCAGTTCTGTTTGATTTGTCACTCAAGTCTTGTTAATGTGTTTTGGTTTTTGGAGAAACACCTGCTCTTAACAGTTTTACAGGAATACCCTTTGTATCTCCATCATACAGTGACTTTTTGCATGTTCTATAACCAAAATCAAGGTTAAATTAATATTAGAGAAAATATGCATATTTTTAGGAAAATGTGCATACCTAAACTACAATTTTTTTACAAATAAGTACTCCAAAACTAAGCTAGTCCATACAAGCATCCATGGATTTACCTCAGTTTTCACAAACCACTAGTGTTTCTTTCTTCCTCAGTTAGGTCCATGTGGTGTTTCTCAGTTATGTACACTTAAAAGTGAAGGCATGAGAGTTTTCCCATTGATTAATCAAGATAACATTCTTGGAAAAAAAGATCTATGTGGAAAACAAACTCAGTGCTTCGATGTGTGAGCAGTGATGGAACCAGAGGTGAAAGATTACTTTACTTGCAGGCCAAAAGGCTCGTCTCTCCTGACTGAATGTGGTTGGGGCCGGGGGTTCATAGCTAATCAAGGCAACAAAGGGATTTCTGAGCTTACCACAGGCCAGTTTCTTCAGACATAGAGGCAGAGAGTCAGAAACAGTGGGGGGAAACCATCTTGCATTCACCTACTATGATATTTCCCTTTTACTTTTTAGCAACAAGAAATAAGTTTCAGGAGGAGTGTGTAATGTTTTTTAAGGGAGCATGAAAACGTTGTGTTTCATTTTCATTTTAGAGCTGCATAAAACAGTGTTCCCTGTGCCAAGCAGAGGCTGCAGCTGGGGAAGCTGCACATCTGCAAAGGCAAGCTGGAATAGAGAGTTCTTGCAGCCTCCAGCAAGACCCTTTCTTACCCTTCAGCTACACCAAACCCTATGCCTTTGTCTATTGAATATTCAGGTGTAATGGTTTTTTTACAGAAATAGTTACTTGACAAAATCACAAGGAAATTTTGTACATGGCTTTTGTTCCCTCTATGAGGCACTTAGGGATTCTTGTAGCCCCTTTTAGGAATTCCTATAAAGCAGCATCACAAATCCAACAGAGGACATTCTGATCCATGAATGTCATACCACAGGAAGATGCATGCCAGAGCACCTCTTCAGTGAGAAATATGAAGGGCATTTTAAAAGTGAGAAATGAATTTTCAGAGGATTCATTAATATTTACTTTTGGATTTACTGTTTCCCACGATTTTCTCTGAGCTTTCTCAACAACACCAAAAAAATCTGTGCGGGATTCAAGCTTTGTTTTTACCCTGCAGCTCACATTTAAACTTGCTATCAACTGTGAAATTGGGAGGGTTAATTATTTAATGCTTAGATGTTTTGGAGACAAAAAATAGCAGACAAGTAATATCTACTACTACAGCCACAGTAAGGATTAAAAGGGCTAAGAAATGTCCCTAATTGGAGTTTTAATTTATGGGTTTAGTAGGACTGTTAACTCTCTAGGGATGTTTTTGCTGCAAAGCTTTTATGTACTGAACATCACCTGAGCTGTAATAATTTATTTAAGTATGAGAACCTAGAGATAATTAATTTGATTCATTTGTATTAGAACATATTTTTCCCCACAGAATAGCAATGCAGGTAATTTTTCCCTAATTATGCCATTTTAGTTTTATTAGTTCTTACTTTATAAACTGTCCTTTGCTTCTAAATGTATTTATCAGTACTACTGTAATTCAGATTTGATTAAGTAGACTGTAAAATGACCTTTGCTTTAAGGCTGCAGTCCCTGCAGCAAACTGTTTCTGGTAAAGATATGTGGTTGATGTGGGTATACTTGGAAGATTTTTGCACACGTTGACTTTCCTTCCTTTGCAGGTCGCTATAGATTTCACTGCATCGAACGGTGACCCCCGGAACAGCTGCTCCCTGCACTACATCCACCCCTACCAACCCAACGAGTACTTGAAAGCACTGGTAGCTGTGGGGGAGATTTGCCAAGACTATGACAGGTAAATAACCACACTTGATTACAGAGTTGTCTTTAGGAAGTGTTTTCACAGTGTGAAATCAGTGACTGCTGTGGCTGCTGCAGAAGCTCCGTGTTTAGGCACTTAAGAGGAGTGACTGCACATCAGAAGGATTAGTCGAGCTTAACCTGCTTTTGAGAGGGACAATGGGTTTTGATCCGCTTCATAAAGAAAGGCACAGTTCTTGGCTGTTTGACTGATTTGTTGTTAAGTTTCAGGTTTGTATCCACATGCTAAAATTACATGTTTGAGTGGATTTTTTGTGTGTCTGTGTGTTCAGGTTTAACAACTTGAAGCCTGTTTTGCAGCTGCTGGTGCAGCTGGGACTCTGTGTCCCATCCTACCAGTGTGTTCCTGAGAAGCTGTGTTTGAAACTGAATTTGTAGGTGCCTGAAATGATTACTGACCATGTCTGTTAGGAGTAAGCACATGGTCTTTATCAGTTTTCTCATGGCTTGTGGGATGTTACACTTCTTCTAAAATAAATATGTAAGGGTAGTGATAATGTGTGTACATGACATGCCTTCAAATAAATAAACAAATGCAGGTAATTGGACCAAATATGCTCTGATTATATTATATACTCCTGTTGCTTTCAAATAGGCTGCCTGCTTCTATCACATTAATTGCCCAATATTAATCTAATTACAAAGTGCATTTCCTTTAAATATTCTTTCTCTGGTGGTGAGGCTCAGTATCTTACACAGCTGTTCCTTCTAATCTTTGAACATGTAATAGATATCCACCCACCACTTTGCCATATTGGATCTCAAGAAAACAATGGTATTTGCAGTCAAATTTGAATTATACTTTCTGTATAAATTGTGGAGGGACTTCAGACTGTAGTTTCCGTGTTACCTGTGGCATATACCAATTACAGAGGCACTTCCTTTTGCATGGTAATGAAATGTCTTCTCAAAGAAAAATAAGGAAAATACTACCCTGATACAGTTTTTCTATGAATTTCATGGTCAAACTTAGTCAATGAGACTGAGACAATCAGTATTTTATTGTGAGCTGATAATTTCCCAGTAACTCTGTGGTAATTCAATAATTATTAGCAATAATTTAGTGGATTAATATAGTTCAAAAAAGGGAAAGGAATAAAAAGAGCTGGTTTATGCACACATAATTTTTTTATTTTATCACTTAAGGTGTATCTTTTAGTTAATAGTTAGGTGGCACAGTCCCTCCTGTACAGAAATATTAACCCAAATTCAGGATTGTTCTCTCAATGTATTTCAAAAAATAACGGCCAGTCGTTTTTCAGATGAAACCATCAGCACCACTGAGTTCTGTTGTGCTGCAGAAAATGCCTGTTGGTGCTAATCAGCACAACGAAGGCTGAACGAGCTGTGGGCTGGGGCTGCACAAAAGGCAGAAGTTCTTTCCCCAGGGAAATGTCATGTTTCTGGCAGGTGTTTGACCTGTACACATTCTCAAGTTATGGCATTATAAATATATTCCCATGGACAAGTTGATGTAACATGGTCAGAGCTTTTGATCAAAACACCAACTAAGTATTATAGTTTGTCCTCATCAATTATCTCAGATAGGTGGAACTGGCTGATTTCAATCCAAGCCGAGGAAAACAGAGTGGTTTCCGCTGGGTTTCCGAATTAATATGTTGGAATCAAATGAAAGAATAGTTGAAAACTGTTGTTTGCAATGCTTTTTGCATTCCAACAGCACAGCTGTAGAATGCTAAGTACTTTGATACTTTTGCTGCTTCTATCCCAACAGACTGCTTTTTAAATTGTTTGTTTGTTTTTTCAGGGAGAGGTCTGTGGTTAATAACTAAAATACTTATTTGATTAGAAACATTCAAATTTATTTGTATTTTGGGAGGAATTGGATTTGCAAGTAATACTCAGCACTCAAAATGCAAAATTTCCTTTAATATAATCTAGTTAGTTCTGTCAATCAAGCCAAGTCTTCTCACAATTTATGTTTCTGTACATATCAGCATAACATAATGTATCTGTAGGTAATTAATGCTCCTAATGAAATGCTGCCTCACATCCCCTGGCAGAGTGGAATAAACCCTGCTCACCCCAAGGCCGTTTATCCTGTGGCTCAGAGATTCCTGAAGCAGCTGAGTGAATAGAGCCACTTTGCATAGCTAAGCTGAAAGAATAGCATTCCTTCTTTTATCAGCAATATTCAGGGAATGAGAAAGAGACACTGATTATATCCTGATGGGAGAAACGCTGCAGTGCTGCAGGAATGGGCCAATCTGATAATGGGGTGGGAAATGGAAGAGCTATTCACCTGCACAAATACTTAATGCTTTATCTATGTGGTGGAATTGTTTCAGGCTATAACAACATTTTTCATAAAAAAAGAAGAAAAGTGTATAGATGATATAATCAGTGGCTAAGCAGCAGCAGCAATGGATCACAATGGAAGGAGAAACATTCATTAGTTTAAAGGAATCAGGTTCTAACATGTAATTACAAATACTGGGAAGGGGAAAACACATTAAAAGCTTCTTATTGAAAATACTTGGCAAAATAAGCAGACAGCTCCATGGAGAAGAATTTATTTTTAGATAAGATGGTTTAAAGATGACCTCATGAAGCAATAAGTGAGAAATACATATTTCTGTTTAAACACTTGCAGAAGCTGTCTTTTATATTAAAAATTACATGAGTGCTATAATCTTACCTGCCAGCCCAGGTTATACCTGCTTGGAACCCTAACCCTAACCCTAAGCATAACTCTAACAGTAAGCCTAACCCAGGAGTTGGGAGTGGAGAGAGGAGGGGGTCTGGCAGAATAGAGAGAACTAGGCCAACCCTTTGTGGGCTGGCACCTTTCCTCTTCCATTCCTTTTCAAAGAGGAATCTTGGTCTGCCTTCAGTTCTTGGCTGAAAAATGGCACTTTCCCAGCCCCACTGGTGCTAAGGAAGGACTGAGCTTTGTGCCAAGAGAAAAGGTGGCAGCCTTGGGCTCTCAGGTGCTGATGATGCTGTGCCATTAACATTAAAAAATACCAAGCAGGTATTGCTCCACCTTTTTCTAGCAACAGGTGAAAGTTATGAAAATCATTGGGCACTGAAGTGTTTAATATTAGAAGGATCTCCTTCTGCATCATTTAATATTTATCTTTTACCTCAGTTATTTCTGAATTGAGTTCTGTGGATCAGAAATTAAAAACCCAGATTTCTGATGACGAGCGATATCAGATTAGCAAGGATCATGACTAATCAGCTGATGACTCCTAAAGATGCATATATTGCCTCCACATGTTTTGAACAATGAGTTAGCAAGTGTTGTTAAGGCAGATGAGGTTACACCCAGCTCTTCATTCAGGTATATGCATTCAGGTATGCATATAGCATGTAGCTACCATATATACTTATCTATATATAATATTATTGTTAACACTGAATCATTCAGTAAAAATAAAATTGTTTCTCTTTTGTGCTGCTTCGTGCCTGCCCTCTGCAGAGCAAAGCCATAAGTCACAATAACAACAGTGCACAGCGTTTATTGAAATGGCTGCTCCTCTGATCTTAATGATTTGTGTTACCAGTGCTGGAATACAAGCAACTATCCTGGAGTGTAGCTCATCTTTCATTCTGCAGTGGTTGCTGTTTCTGTCAAAGCAACAAGGGCTAGAATGGGACTGTAAATAGCTTGTTTGTAAGGATAAATGCTTTAGGTGTACACAGTGCTAAAGGCTGAAATACTTCCTAGAGGATCTGACATTATTACAGGTTTTAATGATGATATTGTGGGTGAAGCCCATGGCAGGACCTGCAAATCTGCTCCTCACTGTGAAATCTGATTTCTGCAGTTAGTAGCTTTCCTTTTGCTTGTGCTTATCAAGAGTCTCATTATAATCCATTAAATATTTATCTTTGCATTAAAACTTCTGTTCTGATTCATCCAGACAGCAGAGCTTATTATCTAATCCCATTGAATTAAGTTTGACTCAAGCAAATACTGAGGTATTATGCTAAATGTAGGTGGCACTAACATGGAGTTAAGAGTTTACTGAATTTGAACTTTATTAATTGTTCACCCCACACCAAAATGTTCAGTGCCTCCCATTTATCTGGGTGATTTTTATGATTTTTTTTTTACACATAGTTTTATGTTTGTGCATACATTCAGAGTTCCTCACTGGATTAATGAAAAGCTTTCACAAACGTGTGTGAGAATCAGCCTTTGTGCAGTCAAATCAATACTCATACCTTGAAAAAGACAAAGTTTAGATGTATTTTAGCAGATGCTTTTAAGCATTTACTGCACTGGATATTTCTGTAACTTCTCATTCTTTATAGGCCATCCCCATTCTGATCTAAGCACTCAGCTCACAATTCCATATGTTTGACCCACATAGTTTTATAAAATCATGTCACAGAATTGGTCATCTTATTTGTATTCAAAATCTATTTCAAAGGTTAGTTCTTAATTATTTTGAATTTCTGTGGGTTTTTCATTTACTCCTAAAGATACTGCAGATTTTTCTTCAGTTTCAAGAGCCCTTGAAACACATGGAAGATAAATGCTGTCTCCTGACACTGATGTTTGGTTTTTTTCATTTAGGCAAATAGCCTCCTTAGCTCTAAATCCTCAAGCAGCTCCTTGGCACTGACATTCACACTGAGATAGTAGTTAACAAATAAACTGTGTAAAACACGCTGGGCTGGCAACCTCCCCAGGGGCCACTAATGAGCAAAGAGTGCATTGCTCCTGAGAAGGGCAGAACTTATTTATGTGTAGAGCTTTACAAAATAAGGAGGGAAAATGTAGAAACTGGGCCACATCCCATAAAAGATACGAAGATCCTGAAGTCAGTCTGAGTTGCAGCCTTAGCTTCTGCAAACTGAGTTGCAGCAGTTGCTGAAGAGATAAAAAAATTGCTCTTTAGGATTTCTTTATATTTTAGGCCTGAGCAAGTAAGTTCACTGTGACTGAAAACTGTGTATAAGACCTTCCTTCCCTCATACAGTCAAGTGCACTTGAGAATTTAGAAGGGAAAAAATGAAAGGAGGAAATTAAAGAGTTCCCAGTCCAGCACGTCCCTGTCAGTGCAGATCTAAGAAGTAAAAACACAAAGTCCCATGAAAGGTCCAACTGGCCCAGAAACACATTTCCTGAGGCACCAGAAGAGGGAGGGTAGGGAGGAGCAAGAGGACAAGGGATGTGAAATGCAGTACGTTATGGAAGTCATATATAAATCACTGCAATTAGTCCCAAACACAAATATCAGATTGTAATTAAATGCTGTGGTTTCAATTAAGGCCTTAAGTGGGAAGAGGTGCCAGAGCTTACAGCTTGCTGTCTGCTTTACCGATCAGCCCCTCATCCACAAGGATGACTTAATGGGTTATCTCATCCTGAAGCTCTGTCTGGGTTTATGGATGAAGGCTCAGAAAGCTACCTGGGCTGGAAGGATCTGTATTAAATACCTTGAGATAATTTTCCTGACACAAGGAAAAAAGCAGAAACTTCCTTTGATTGAGATAGTATAATAGTAGTCCATTAAAACTGGGGCAAGAGAATGATGCCTAGAATAACTGGCACTATATGTAACATTAAATATTTCATTAAATCCCTACATAGAGCTACACATGTTAAAATTTTATCTACTCATGCATATCAATAAATAAAAATATTCTTCATTATTAAGAATCTATATCACATTAATTACTGAAACAACCTTTCTGGAGGCTGTTAAGCAAAAAAGCTGATTAGCATATCTAAACAAGTTTAAAAATCTTGACGGAAAAGACATGAATCTTTTTATTTAGTGTTTTAATAGGACCAAATCTGCATAGACATACAACAGAATAAAAATAGAAAAACAATAACCAATACAGAAGAAATTGTAGCCTATGTCAATAAGCTCAGGTATGGATAAACACATTCTGAAGCGTTTGGACAACTCAGGAGCAGAACTGCACTGGAAAAGGAATTGGTAATACTTTCAGTCATCAAACTGGATTCATGGCTGAGGATCTAGACTGGCACAATTACATAATATATACAAACACATACTCCGTATTTGCCTTTGCAAAACCTGGATTTGCATATTAGCATATGGCTCAAAAGCAAATTATTCACACTTGGAAACCTGTCGAGGGGGGTAAATAAACACCATGTTCTAAATCTTCTCGTGCAAGTTTCCTCCTTTACAGAAAGTGAACACCTTTTGCCTGAGTTGACCTTAACAGGTCAGGTTTGTGAGCCTGCCTGCTCTCAGTTAAAGCTGGGCTATTCCTGTGAATTAGATTCCATTTACTGTCTCACTATCCCCTCCAAACTGTTGTGAACTTAGGCTTGATTAGAGATTCCAAGTTATCAGATGAAGAGGAAGGCAGCCCATTTCCTCCTGCACATCCAGTGATGCCTAGCTGAGTGTTTAGTCATCAATATACTTCCCTTATGGTATTGCTCTAAATTGCTTTGCTATTATTCTTCATTTTAACTTAATGTCATTCTTATTTTGTTAAAATTACATCAACAGCTCATTTGATCACATTAAATCAGAGTATAATCTCTGGAACAGTTTTATCCTGCTTATCCTAGAAAGCTCATTTGTATCTTGAGAGCATTTGATGAGACATTCCTCTCCCAGCAACCCTCTGTATGGAGTTCTGTATTCCTCTTTTCCCAGCAAACCCCTTAAAAAGAGGTATGTTCTGATAGAAAATTGTTGCAGAGGAAGGTCTCTGACCAGCCCTTTCCAATGTAATTTGTAAAAGAAAGCAAATGTAAGTGCCTACATGGCAACGCTGTTGTTCTCGTGGTTGCTCAGTGCAGTGCACACTGTAAGCCACACTTGTGTTTCCAGAGGGTAGGGCTGTTCAGTTTGAGGTTCCTCACAATCTGTACCCCTTGTGATGGAGTTCAGGTTGCTGCTGCAGAGTTGTTGTCAAGACCTGTCAAGTTTTAAACATCTGAGATTACAGTTTATGTGAGAATGACCTTTTTGGTGATGGTACAGTTTCCCACATATGACCCCACAGACAGGCCAATCCCTATATAGTCAGGAGTTTTGGAACGTACTGGGACATATGTGCAAGCCCTTAAAATACAGAAGACTGGCTGAAAACTGCCTGGTTTGAGGAATAAATATGTTATTGTAACCTTCTACAGCATCCCCTTCCCTAGTTTATTCCCAGTTACAGTCTCATTTCTTTCTCAAGATCCATTTTACTGAATTGGGTCATTCATGTAGGCATAAATCAGGTCATTGCAATTTATTTGTCATCTTGCAGGGAAGGTTGACATTTTGTCTCACCTTCCTGAGTATGTCATTTTATTAGGCTATCCTTCTGGCAAGTGATAGATCTTGCTGCCATTTCATTCTGCTTATCTTACTCCTCCCTCAAGCTCTGATGACTTTTTTTTTTCCCGTGGCTATTTACTTTTCCTTAGCCAAGGAAATTCTGAGTTCACTTGATATTTTTACCCTGCAGAGCTTCTTCTGCAATTCTTTTAATGTTAATAAAGGGAAGTTTAAATCCATTGTACCTGTGTTTGGCTTTGTTAGTTATTTCAAGAGTTGATACCTTTTGGTGGTTAGCTTCAGGGAATTTGTATTCCCCTGCTTCATTAATTATTTCCCTCCTAGGTGAGACAGGCATTCTCATATTTTTGGAACCCAATTACATGACAGTATCTATTTCTCAGTGCTCAGCAGATTCCAGCTCCCCTGAGGTGCCTGAGAGCTGTAATTAAAGATAGTGAGTGAATTTTAATGTCAGGATTTTGCACACGATTATGTAGCATCTCTGTGACAGACCAAACAGTGTAGCTGTTGCAGTGATTTACCATTGATTTGCATGCTCCCAGCTCTCTTTTGTGACTAAGATGTATGATAATCAGCTCACTCTTGCTGCTCCACTTAGAAATCACTGTGCGTTATGGACTGGATGCCAATCTGTGTCAGGTACACAGCAAGTTTGATCAAACACAGTAAACTGGCCAAATCCAAAAATGTGCTCGTATCAGACCAGGCATAACCCACAGTGAGTATGTGGTGACAGAGCAGCAATTCCCCAGGGGTGAGTAGAGATCAGGGGATGAAACTCCTGCTGCTGCTGAACCCCTGTGGTGTGAGAGCCGGACCACTGCCTGGCTCTGCCCCAACCCCCCCGGAGCAGCACAGGTAGCTGTGCAAGACAGCGAGGGGTGAAGGGGGTGGACTGTGGTCCCTTCCACTGAAATGGTTTTATTCAGCCCTGTTTTATCACAGAATCATAGAACACATTGGGTTGCAGGGGACCTTAAACATCATCTAGTTGTAACCCTCATCCATCCTACAGATCATGTCTGTTATTTACCTAGCTCTGTCTAAATGTTTAAATACTTCAAATGATTTCTGTATTTTCTTTGGAACTGCTGTTAATCCCTGTAAGCTGTTCTGATTCAGAATTTGCTGGCAGCAAGCCCTTCTCAGATAAGTACTAAATAATACACTCAGGAACATGATTCATTCATATGCTTTAGAAAAGGAACACTTAATTCAGCTCATATTCTTCCAGTGCACTCCCTGAACATGAAAGATTACAATTTTAATTGAGTTTAGAGATGACTCTATCTTGTTTGTGGCATTTGCTTTCCCCTTTCCTCTCTGTTCTCCCTCTCTTCCTCTTCCTGTGCTGCTTCTTCTTCTCCCCTTTCTCACATTCATACTTTTTTGATTACATGTGTAGCACACACTTCCCTTTGGTTATGTCAGTTTGAAATTTCTTTCTAGTAGAGGAAAATTATCTGATTTCATCATAGGAGAAGTTTGTCGAGCAGAGGAGATCCACAGTTTATTCTTTTAAGAATCAAATTTAAAATGAAAGGCATAATAATTGATTTTGCTGCATCCAGCATAGTATTCTTAAAATATTTCCCTGGTAATTCTGATCTGACCCAAAACAAAAATTACAAGAGACAGCTTAATATCCAGGGATTCTTGTCAGGTGTTTTCCTTGCAAGAGCTGTGAATTTACGATTTTCAGACATTTGCAACTAAAAATGGGTTCTTAGTGTTTCTTTCTCCTCACTCCATGTTTTTTCCTTTCCCCCATCCACTGGATCATCAGTACTGCTAGTGCTGCTGTGTTGCTGTAGCACGGGGTGAGCAGGTTCTGGTGCTGATGTCTCCAAGGTCAGTTAAGTGGCACCAGACAAATTGCTGCGTTGCCTTCAGGAGGATAAGGGTAAGCACAGCCACAGCCACATACCAGAGGGCTTTCACAAGCACCAGTTAAAGTGAGTCCCAAGCAGCTTGTGTAAGTGGCTAGCTAGAATTTTATCTTTCAGAATGAATTAATGGCATGTAGAATGGCTTAGGCCTTTTTTGATTCCAACATTTACTCCATACAATTAAGAACTCAGATTGCTAATTTTGATTTTTAAAGGAAGTCATTTGCAGAGAACAGTGTCCTGGCAGCCCTTGGTTTCCTTTCTGAACACAGGTATTGCCTCACTGGTGAACATCTCAAGCATTGTCTATGCCTGCAGCTTCTGAGGAAGTTGCAAAATGTCTCTAATGACTGACTAATTAAT
This sequence comes from Sakesphorus luctuosus, assembly GCA_013396695.1. Taxonomy (NCBI): domain Eukaryota; kingdom Metazoa; phylum Chordata; class Aves; order Passeriformes; family Thamnophilidae; genus Sakesphorus; species Sakesphorus luctuosus. The sequence continues at coordinate 119,773 of VWZD01003139.1, forward strand.
TTTAACCAGTGGAAGAGGTTTTTTCCTTCTCATTGCTAGGAATAGAAATCTTTTCCAGAGCAAACCTAATATCCAGGTTTCAATGGTACTGCATGTCAGAGGGCACCAGTGGTTAATGAGACAAGAGTTTGAAATGTTCCTTATTTTGTCTCCTTATCTTTATTATAAACATATTTCTTACCTTCAAGTAACACTGGGCTTCCTAGTGAAACAGAAAATGGTATCATTATCTGTATCACTTCCACCAATCTAAAACCCCTTGGTATTTGCCCTATTCATCTCTTTTCCTGTATGTGCAGTACAGCTCACTGGAATCTCTCTTCTCTCTGCCCCTGTTAGTGTATTGATCTGTCATTGCACTGCCTCTGTTGGCACCAGATAGCTTGAAGGATGGGTGACTGAAACTGAGCAATGTTCCAAAAGGATAATACGGGATATTTTCAGAAATCATTTTCTGCTCTGTGCTATGTTATAGTTGAGGTTACTGAGGGACATTTTTCTAACTGGTTGTATTCCTGTTCAGAAGACTGCAGTCTTGGAGTTCTAACAGTTCATTTCTGTGTGCATCAATTCACATTGATCAATACGAACACTGAACCTGAGCCCTCTCCCTGATTTTTCCTTTAGGTTATAACACAGATCTGCTCAGTCTTGGGTATCTTTCAGTCATATATGCCTGTTTGACTGTAAGAAGCCATGTACATCTATGCTTGCATGACCACTCGTGGCTCTTATATACCAGGTATAGAAGTCAGAGTTCGATGCTTTTGCCATTTTGATCTTCATGTCAAGCACTTTATCTTTTTGAAAATTATGCCTAATTTAAATTTTCAAGGGAACCTATGCAAAAACAGAGAACACAGTAATTTTGTAAAGATTCTGCCAAGTCACAATCCTCTTTTTCTTTCTTCATGTTGAGGTTTTATAGAGCCAGCTTGTTTTTCCACTTCTGTGTTTCTCTCCTGTTCTGTCCCTTTAGCAGTGTGCCCCCAGCAGACAGTGCAGGCAGTCTCCTTGCATGTGCCAAGGGCTCTCTGGCTAGCTTTAAACAAAACAAGCCTGAGGTGGCCTAAGGCCAGGGACATGACATTGCCCATGTCCTCCTGTCTCACGTTTCTTCTCAGCACAAACTGGTGCTGTCCAAGCTGCCTTTGGGAGCAGTCTCAAGCACACTGGACCCAGCACTGTCCCTGGGAGGTCTCTGGGGCTGCTGGGTGGCAGAGGCCAGAACTGCACCAGGGGGAGTCCCTCAGCCACGTCCCAGGCCTGTCTCCCACTGTAAATGAAGCCCAAATGCCTGAAGAAGCAATGCAAGGGGAAACTGGTTCTCACTTTTCCTCTTTTGAGTGAGTTTAAATTGCAAAGGAAGAAAAGTCATTAGAGCAGATCCCTTTCCTGCTGAAATGCCAGACTAGGAAACAGGGCTGGAGTCTCTGATGCATGCAATTCACCCTCGAGGCAGGAGGAAACCTTCTTTTACTTTTCTGACTGTAGTTTCAGTCCTTGGATGGCCTAACCCTTGACACAGCTTCAAGAAGCTGGGAAGCTGCTTTGCTTTCTGCTGCATACTGCCTTGTTAGCCTTGGCTCTGTTAGAGCAGCTGTCACACCTCTGTACCATAAGAGATTGTCCTGGAAGCAAGAGTCTCCTTGTCTGCCCTTCTGTCACCTTCTCCCTGCTGTATCACAAGCAGAATGAGGGCAGCAGGCTCAGCTGCTGGCTTGTTTCTCATATGGTAAGGTGAAGCGTGGATGGGAAGGTTAGAGGGGGTTATTTTGTAAAATATCACCAAGCCATTAAGCTGCTAACTTACTAAAGCATGAGACCTTTATATTAGCTAAACACTTTGTTTTGTGTGATAGAAGGAAAAGCTTTGTGTAAACTAAAATTTTATTCTTATTCTGAAAGCTGGTCTGGGAATAACATGATGATCCTTTTATGCAACAGATGTCATGAGTGTCAGAAGGTTCCCTTCTTACCTTAAAGGTCAAGCTCTGGGAGCACATGAAAATTAATTCCTTGGTCCCAGCAGCTAGAATCAGATTACCAGAGGATGTACCTAAATTCGGGAAATCTAGGAGCTTCCTAAGGAGGACGTGGAGCTATTCTGAGTGAGGCAACAGAAAGTCCTAAGCACAAGAGGAGACACAAGGATATCTCTCCTCTCTAGAGTTCATGCGCTCCCCTCTAAAAAGCAGCTATGTTTGAGGCTGTCCATTAACCAGCTTTACTCTCTCAAGGCAGTGATTGCTGTAAGTAGCACTTGTTCAAAAAGGAGATATGGGAGAGTCAAACACAAAGCCAAGTATCCTGACTGTGGGGGTGAGGTACTCTGGGTGCAGGGTAACAGCAGGGCTGTGCCACTGTGTCTCTGGGAATGTGGGGGTCTCGCTACCAGAAGGAGACTCCAGGCTACTTGGAGGTGTCATTTATTGCTGTCTCTGAACTGCTGCAGAGCAGAAGATGGAGCTGCGGCTATGAAAGTGCTCATACTTGCTTACACTCGAGAAACATTGTAGTGGAAATGCAGGCACTGTGGGGATTTAGGCATCTCCCACGTTGTGTAACTGCTGCAAACATCAGCTGTTTGGATTTCTTTATTGAACTCAAAACCTTATGTTCCATGTAAGTAAAATTCTTTTTTTGTTTTTGTTTGCTCTTGCCCCAAATCAATTAACTGCAGCTCCATAGGGTTTGATTTGCTAATCCAACCATGCTCAATCATTTATGTATAACAAGATTTTTTTCCTCCCCTCAGATTCTTTTCTAATGACTTCTTATTTGTTGCTCTCTAAGTGTGTGCCTGCATTCTCTGCATCTATTTATAAGGGCTTCCCCGCTTCTAGGAGTGTTTAATCAGAGAGAATGCTGTCAGCAGGTGGTTAGCATCAAATGTCAGCAGCTACTTCTTTTCTGACATCTCTTGGGAAAAAAATGTTTCATTACCATGCAAATGATGTTAGTCTTCCTTTCCAAGATCCATTGTCACACAGTGTAACATATGGTACACAGAACTGTGCTCCCAAGATTTATGTGGCAACTACATTTTGTAACAAGAACTACGATTTTGAGAGCTAAGCCATCAGAAAACAGTCATCACTGTTTCCCATAGAGATGGTGAATATTTCTGTTACTCTAATTTCAGTTGGAGGGCACACATACCTAGTTCTGCTTCCTTTTAAACCCTTCCATTTTTCTTTAGTTTGTGTCAGAAATGCCATGGTACCTCCAACAGCCTATGCCAGACAGGATAACCAGGCAGCTTTAATGGGTTCTGTGAGCTTTGGGTATGTCTGGGACGCAAATTGTTCACTTGATACTAGGAGTGGCCCTGTCCTGAACTGCACAAAGCAAATGAAGCTGCTAGCCTCTCCTGGAAATTTTTAAAATTGCCAATAATGGGAGTTGGCACTCAGCTTTTCCAAGGGCCCTGGAACCTGGTAAGTAAACCAGGATAAATCTCTGAGGGTCGTGATTCATCACAGCACTGGAGTACAGCTCAGTGACTTCAGTGGGACTTCAGGACATGTCTACAGTTAAGCATATGTTTGGGTGAATTGTTAACCTCAAGGGTGTGATCAAGTGCTTTGCTGACTCTGGGAAGAGACATCCCTTCCAGCTTGTTGTTTTCCACTTTGCCATCTGGGAAGAGGCAGCTTGACAGCACGTGGGCAGTGTGAGACGTTGCATTTCTGAAAGGGTATTAACAGCCTTGAAGTTTCCAGGTTCTCTGAATCAGGTATTTTTGTCTCTGCATATCTAACTGGGGTAGAATAACCTCACTGTAGTGTCTGAGAGCAAACTGCCCATGCCAGAGCATTTTGCTGGGCTCTCAGTCAATCTATGCCTAAGTAAAATAGTCTTATGTTTTAGTGGAACCAATAAAGACACAAGTGAAAAACTTTACAGAGCCTGCAGGTTTGTGAGCATAAAATTGCCCCTTTCAGACATTTTAGGAAGTTCTTTTGTACAACTGGACAACTGTAAGAACCGAAATTTGCAAACACTTTAATCAGAGTCATCTCTTCACTAGACCCATTTTCTGAGCTGGGAGAGCACATCTATATTTATATGAAATAAATGTTGCAGGTTGTTCAGACAGCAGACTCTCTTGCTGCAGTGAGGTAATGCAAAAAAAAGGGGTAAAAAAGACTTGTTACTGCATTTGTGGGAGAAGTACAAGATATCCTGATCCCTCAGTATTCTCAAAATTATTTTAACTTCCAAAAATACTAGGGGTTCACCTGAAAAATCTCCCATATTACTCCTCCATCTGTTCAGCACACAACCCTACTTCTTCAGTCCATGACCCTTCCCTCTGCCATCTCTTGACTTAAAAACTATTTATGTGCTGTTGTGCTGCTTTGCATTTCTGATGAACGCTTACAGAGGAATAAATGTTTATTGTAACAATATGCATTTCTCTGTGGGTACTCTTCCATTTTTTTTTATTCTTTTCCAGTGACAAAATGTTCCCAGCCTTTGGATTTGGAGCAAGAATACCCCCAGAATACAAAGTAGGTGCATAAATGTAATTTTCTAGTTTCCTTGGTTTATGAGGCACAAAATAAGGGAGAAATGGCTCAGTACAAGGCAGGGACAAGAGGAAGCAGCTCCTTCCATTTTCTGTCCTCTGGCTTTCTCACCCATTGAAACCTCACTGAAACCAGAAATCAAGGCAAGAAATAAAATAGTTGTTTACACCCAAAATATTTCATGTTATTGGCAAAGCTTTGGTAATGGATGCCAGTCTAGTAAGAGGAGAACTGCTTTTTTGAACAAGCCTCATGAAACATATTTTGAAGCTTTGCAAGTCCTGGTAAGTCAGAACCTGGTTTTGGAAGACGTGGTTCAGTGAGCAGCCTGGTGTTCATGCTTTCCGAGGGAGAGATTTAACATCCTCCTGAAAATACAGACCTCAGAAGGGTTCTGCTGTGTGGGCAAATTTCTGTGTCATGGTGGACATCGTCAATACCAGGAAGAGAAATACAAATCCATGCTGGAGAGAAGTGGCATTTATAAACAAAACAAAATGAAAGTGATCCGCAGTGATGGTGCAATTGTGAGCACAAATATGGGCTGGAGTGCAGACAGTGGCGTAGAAAAAGGATCATCCAACTGAGAAAGGCCTAAGAAGAAATAGAAGTGACACATGCAGAGGTAGTGTGGGCAGAAGAGTAGTTCTGCACAGGTAAGTACGCAACAACTAGATGGGGATTCTGTAACTCATCACTGTCTGGAAAAGAAAAGCATTAGCTTTCTCATTATGCAGACCTAATCAGTATCGCTGTGTGCCCCACTCTGAGTGTGTCTCAGCTGTGGCTGGGATAGGGAGCTGGCCAGTACTGGCCAGGTGGGGATTTCTGTGCAGAGGGGGATTGCGTGTCCTTCAGCATGAATCAGCACAAAAAAATGCCCCAGCATGTTCCTCACAGCTTGTAGGTTTGATACCTGCAGAAGAATAACAGCAGTGATGTACAGCACATTTGATATGTCTTGCAAATAGACATTTAAGGTAAGTTAACATATCTCTTAACAACACTGCTTTCTAAGCTTCCCTGTGCCTGACAACGTTTTTTGGCTTGCTGTTTTCTTCAAAAGTGACACCAGTGTTAAAGCTTTCCGAAGTCAGACGCAGCTTCCAGAGCCACGCTAGAGGTTTTAATGTGGTCTGTGTGCACAGAGCATCTGTCTGTTGTATGTCTGTTCCAACTGCAGCAGCTGACAGCCATCTCTGCCATGTAAGGGTGAGTGTTCTGAAGGATAAACATGATCAGGCCACCAGACACATCAGTGAAACAGGAATACTTCTCAAGCCCTCAAGCCACAGATGTGTACATCCCTACCTGTGACAGTAGCAGAGCTGACTGAGTTGGGCTATAGATCACAACGTCACAGCTCCTCCAGCCCCGTACTGCCCTTCTTTGACAGTGCCAAAGAAGTTTGTCCTTCTTTGTGTTTGTCCTAAACAAAGGCACCAGCCCAGTGGTGTGCCAGGGGCAGGTTGTTCCATCCTCTGCGAGGTGACCATGGGGGAAAACCCGCAGTTCTTTCATCTGTAGAGAGATGTCCTTATCGGACTGCTTGAAGGAAGGTGTTACTGTGCCAGCCGAGGTCTTTGCACTGGTTTGCTGGTGATGGAAGTATAATAAAGTTCACAGCACAAAACTGCCCTTCTCAGCCAGAATAATCAGCTAGTGGCATTGATGCCTCCAGACACACAAACATATCGGCATCATAACAGTTTTGTTCGGCCCCAGCAACAGCCTCCTCACTTGATCGTGAGAGCATATCTCAGGTGTTAGCTGGATAACTGATGTCTTGCCAGAAGGTAACTTCAGGGGCCTTTGTAACCAGATAGTCGTACAGTCACCAACACCAAGTGATTTTCTGCTTTGGCAGAATTGGTGCTTGGATAGCTTGCTGACAAAACCCTTAAGAAAGTCAGAGACTGGCACTGAACTTAGTAGTCTGTGCATGAAGAGTGTTACCTCACAGCAAGAGCTGTCCCGAAGAGTCTCTATGTTAATAACCTCTCAAAGCAAGAAAATGGATGACTCAGGACCTTCAGATTTTGAGAAGTTCTGGAAAAGTAAAGTAAACTTCAGAAGATGGGGCTATTGCTTGTGGATTACATATTTGTAAACCAAACAAGTCCCAGAGTAAATGGAGATGCAAATGAAGGCCAGAACAACATTTTTAATCTCCGCTATGGAAACTCCTGACAGAAAATGACAAAATGACATGACATCAACTTACCAACAGAATAAAACTTTGAAGAAGATAAGAATGATGTTGCAGGGGATTAGCCCTTCTGTGCAACAGATGGGGACAAATAATCAGCTTGGTGTCTGTCATGGGCACATCCAACTGGAACTGGATGAGGAATTAACAGTCATCTGTGCTATTGTTCAGTCCCTCCCTGTGATACTCTACACAGTCCATAAAAGTATCTGTCTTCTTGAAATAAACTGTATCAACACTTTTGAGTCCCTGCTTGGCTTTGACTGCACTTTTGAATTGAAAAATACATCTTCTAAGAGTGACAAGTCAGCCTCATCACAAGGTATTAATAAGACCAATTAACCTGAAAATCCTTCAATAATTTGGTCCACACTGGTATAAAGTTAATTCAAAGCCAACAATGATTAGCCAACAATGATGTGGAAGACAGCAAAGATGCATAAGAAACAGAAAAGAAACTGATAAAAGTAAGAAAGTCTGTAGAAAAAAAGGGCTCCCAGGTTTCTTCCTTAACTTCTTATCTTCTGCTGCAAAACTATAACACTATAGACACCACAGCAATACTGCAGATCTTGTGTCATTTAAATGTTCTTTTCCTATTTTCAGTCACAAGTATTACAAATCATATGTCTCTTTTATTTTACTAAAGGAGGGCAGTGTCATTATGTAATAATTTACATCAAATTTAGGTTGAATCATTATGAGAACTTCTAAGTTCTGACACCATCATGTGGATAAATCAGCTTTTCATTCATTTAGTGTGTCTGCTTTGGAGCCCCCAGCCCTACTGCTCATAGCACATTTGTCTCTGCACTCCAGCACCTGGTCTTTTATTTCTTCCAGTAGGCAACAAATTGCTGGGGCAGTGGAAGAAATTATTCCCACTGCCAAGGGTTCCTAAAGTAACCACAAGAGCCTCCATACGACCTGAACATCATCTTCCTTTGTGAACAATGCCAGTATCCACCTCTGCAGCCTCTTCATAAATCTCTTGAGGTTGTATCCCTTTAACATGTTTATATACGTTTTCTACAGAATTTCCGTTTCAAGAGCACACTGCTGGGTTGCATTGACTTTATTTTCCCTCATTTCATCTCCAAGTGACACGCTTCAGCTGTTAGCAGAAAACCAGCAGTTGTTTAGTGGCATAAGGAATCTGTGGGAGTGGAGGAAGCAAGACACACCATGTATGTCTAATTCCTTATCACTCTAGGGATATTTCATCTAGTGTTTGACAATTTGATCTTTTTTCCCCCGAGACCTGACAAACACATCACTCTGCTCCTTGATCTGAGTAAACCTCTGAGAGAAATATTCCCCTCTTAAGTTTCTGTCATACAAAATTTGCAGAACATGCCAGCTGTTCCACAGCTGTGTCTACAACCCATCCCTTTTTCTTTTTTGGTTGTTTTTTGGGTTTTTTTGCAATGCGAAGGAGCATCTGCAAGGTCTGGTGCAAAGTGCAGAGGTGTTAGATAAGGTGGACTCAGGCACTGCTGTGAATGGTCACAGTGAAGAGGAGGAAAGCAAGCTAAGCACACACTCACTTCTTAGCAGGCAGAACTCAGAAGAGTTGAAAAACCACTCAGCAGCACAAAACTGAAAAGAAAGTTCCAGTTGTGCCAACCCCATGATAGGTGTGTGGTCAATAATGAAGGCCTCTCTCCTAAGGAAGAATTGCAGACTGACTCCTGAGTAGGTAGTAAACAACTTGCACTTTGTTTTAGGACAGCCCTGTTTATTTCTGCATTTTTAGTGAAAGCTTCATTCACTGCTTATGTGGAGGAGGGAATCTCACTGCAGTTACAGACACAGTGCAGCATCTTTACAACACTGAACTGAAATGTCTGGTTTGCTGGGCAGATAAGGGACTTTAAAAGCACGGTGAGCTTTGTGATTCCTGCACTTTTCAGGAGTTGAGGGCAAAATATATGCAAACCTGACAAAAAACAGAATAGAAGGATGTGTAATGGACCAAGGAAAACCCTACAATTTGTCACCTTGTCCACACAACTTGGATTTGGACATGAAAAGCAGGCAGCATGCTCAAAAATCAATTAGAAAGGAAAATAAATGGCCCAGCTTTGCCAAGCAGAAATGCCTACAATGTGGTCTTAGCGAGAGACACAAGCTGTCCAGCTCCCAAACTATTTGATTTATGAGCATTCTGAAAATAATGGCTTTTGAGCAATAGTTCTGTAAATTTGTGTCTTAAGCTTTTGCAAAACATGCAGAAATTCCATATTTAATTTTCAGAGTGGCAGTTTCTTAATGGTGTTCAATTTATTCACAGATAAGTGTTCAACATTGTGCATCTTGCCATTTTTGCTTGTATGCATCTACTGTTCAGGGATTTTTGACAATCTCTATTTAAATTATTAAGACAGCACTTCTAAATGTGTCTGAATTTGTCAGATTGTTTCTCAAGCAGTCCTAGTACCATCACCACAGAGATTTCTGGAAAACTGGAGATATTTGGAACAGGGAGGTTAATTGAATTGAATTCAGCAATCTAGAGAGGAAGAAAAAGGATTACGAATTTCCAGAATTCAGGCACCCATATTCAGCACTTGCAAAGTAAATTAAAAATGTTTTTATTTAAAAAATGAAAATACAGTTAGAGTAAAAGGGTTTAAAAAACCGTGAAGGCCAAAATAGAATAACAAGTTTAAATGAAACTTAAATAAAATGTCTGTGCATAGCCCCAAAGCTTTCCAGCTATTTCCTTAATGACTTTTTAGGGGTTTGTTATTTATCAGATTCCAAAGTACAGCTTTTGTTTGGCTTTTGAGGTTTCTACCTGAGTTCAGAAGACTTTTTTTTAGAAATCTCAAAAATTCTCATTTATCAGGAAATTCTTCTTTCCTTTCAGCCATAATTAGAAACCTCTTTAGAAAGGGCCATGCTATGAACATGAATTTCATTGCACCCCAATATGAGGGAAATAAGTCACTTGCTATGTTAAATAAAGGTGTATTTTTTTCTGAAGTTGTCTTAAGTACATGGAATAGTGGTTATGATTCTTCCAAGAGTCTCTTGGGTGCCACCACACTGTTGGAAAACTGCAGTTGCTGTCACTGTGTATGTATAGACAATGGAGGCATCGGACTGTGGCAAAAGAAAATTCTATAATTTGCCTTAACAAAAGTATTTCAGATTGTTTATCCAGTTGTCATATCCTCAGAAATGCTGTCAGTGTAATCTACATCATAATGTATGGTAGAGCTACTTATTTTGCTCATTAAAAACCTTGCAGAAATTACCTGAGAAATGATATGTTCTTGGTTCAGGAAGTTCTTGGACAGCTGTGGTTTAATAATCGCACATCCATGATGGTATCTGCTAAATAATGTGTCTGGAGCTCTACAGGGAGAGGAGATTAATGCCTGGCCAAGTGCAATAAGTGGCCTCAGTCAGAGGGTCTGAGTGCAGCTTGTGCAGCAGCCCAGGTACCACAGGCTGGTCACGCGTCATCACCTCTGCACGCCAGAATTGCTTCCTCCTGCCCTTTAGGGGTTGGTTTCATGGGTTGATTTAAGAGAGGAGGGCTGAGCAGGGAGTCAGCTACATATCTGAAACTTAGTCCAGGGCCTGTGACACACTCAGGTGTTTGTGAGGACACTCCTTACCATCAGTCTGACTTCCAGCACAGACCAGGGTCTGCAGTTCTTTGCAAACTTCTCTGTGCCAGGCACCAATATTAATTCTGAATTTGTGTACCCTGACATACTCCAGGATTTCCTTACTGCCAGATTGATCCATAAAGCAAACCACCCTAGTAAATTATAGAAACATACCTGCTTCTGAACAGACAGGTGTCTTCTTGTTCCCCCTGATGATTTCCCAGTCTTCAGCATCTTAAGTGTCCACAATTTTGCCTCCTTTTTTCCATTATAATTTATCAGTTCTGGGGGTGTATAAGGTCTGTGACATTCAGTGTCAGAAAGAGGCCATTTAGTGTACCAGCTTTGGGTTCTCTGTCATGAGCAGGGTTTCCCTTTCAGTCACAAAGCCTTTACATGTTTAATTAGGAAAAAAACCCAACACCCTCTGACATGGGTGAGCTGTAAATGGAGTCCCATCAGGCAGCCTCTGGATTTCAGTAAGGCCTTCAGAACGTCATGTCTGAAGTTTCTGCTGGTTTGAACCCTCTTGAATTCTGGCCATGGCACAGGAGATAGCACAGGGGCAGGTTGAAGCACAGTTGGTTTTACATAATAGAGCAAGGAATGAGTTCTAAGCATTTGGAGAAACTCTGCTTCAAAAATATCTGCTGTTGCCTTGCCTTGGGTGATCCTCTCCTGTTCATGAACCATCACTGAGCTGCTCAAAAAACTTTTTTCCTTCACGTTATACTTCAATCTTGTTTAAATTGTGATATATTGCTCAGAGAGCATAGGGAACAAGCCAGTGCTTCTGCACATTCATTGTGTTTCCTGTCTTGCCCTCAGGGTACACTTTAACACCATTCCTGGAGAATCAGGCTGACAATGTACGAGGGCCACTTCTAGGAGGATAGCAGCTGTTACTCAGACATTATTATTTTTTGGATCATTGCATACACTGGCTAGACTTGGCCTTTCCCTATTGGCCTGAATTGTTGTCTACATTTTTATTAAATAATAGCCTGGGTGCTATAGCTCTGAACCAGATAAATTGTTCTCATTATGTGATCCTGAAAGAGGTATAGCAACAAAAGCATCCAAACCATGCCTGCATGAGAGATTGAAATACTGTATTCATAGCTTTGGAAAAGAATGGTAATTCTCCCTTAGGTATAATTTCAACTGCATTTGGCATCAAGAAATAAAATCACTGAAGAAGCACAGCACTGGAACAATCAGCCTGCATGCATGCATTGCCATCCTTCTTGCTTTTGAGGTACAGTTAATACAAATTACAGAAAGCCTAAAGGAGGAAGAAAGGCTGCTGAACAACAGAAAATACCAATGAGTGAAAACTCACATAACAGTTCTTGACAGCTGCAATTACCTTTGGCCTGCAGCTGGTCACGAGTCTGGCAGATACCAGCTGGGCAAAGGGTACCAGGAGACACCCAGAGCAGCCACACAGAAGGGTTCTGGAGCACCCTGGAAGTGTGTCTGGCAGACCTGATCTTCTGTGCCTGCTCTGTGCGGAACATAAACAGTGACTTTCATCCTCCATGACCAAGCAGGATAGCCTGGATGGCCCAGGTAAAATCCTCTTTAAGAGTCAACTGATGCTGGGTATAGGCACACTGAGTTCCTGGCTGGGCTGAAGTGGCTGCAGTGTCTTCATGAGGTTTTGCTTCAGCCCTTTCCTATCATGGGAGAAGTACTGCTATATTTAATAATGGTTGGCATCACTGTGGAGAGCAGGGCCAGGATGTGATAGGGAAACTCACTCTCTCTGTGAGAAGCTCTCTTTGACAGTGAGTAGCCAACTTGCACCACTTGACTTTCACAGAAGCTGCTCTGTAGTCACGTATTTCATCTGTAGGTCTCTTAGTCACAGACCACTTTCCATACTGTGTTGTCATCTAAACTAGTAAATAAAATAGCTACATCCAATAAATAAATCTCTTGGAGCAATTAATCCTGGTTCTATTGTACGGGGAGTAAACCAGTTGCTTTCCACATCACTAGGATTGTTGGCACTTTTGAAGGTCCTACAGAGATCTAAAAGCTTTGAATGTGTGTACTTGCAGATAGATACATGAAAGCCTTCCTCAAATCTGGGATGATACACCTCACTGCAACTTCAAATTATGCAAATTGTCTGCTAAACTCTCAGCCATATCCACTTTTTAGAAGCCTTTTTTTTAATTTTTGCACACATTGTGCATTGCAAGACAAAATTTGGGCTTCTTCATTCAAGACAAACAGAATTAAGAGAATGGGCTTCAGATGCAAAGAGACTAAAAGGAATCAAGCCTTCTCAGTGATCAAAAAAAATAAGCAAAAAGGAATCTGGAAAAAAAAAAGCAGGCAGGAATGAACTTCAAAACCAGAAAAGAGCATCTGAGGAAAGTTTTGGTCTCAAGAGGTTTGTGCTATGGATGCAGAGCTCTGATAGACAGAGGGAGTGTGGAGCCTGAGACTTAGAGTGCCCTGCATTATTTAGACATACCGAAGTCTTGTATTATTTGCCCAGATCACTAAAGACACAACACATTGTTCTCTTGGAAAATAAGTAACTTTTTGTGTTCACAGTAATTTCTTTTAGAAAACTGCTCTGTAGTGTTTTATGATAAACAGATTCAGAGGGAGAGATTGTAATATTCACGAAATTTGAGGAAAAAGAAGAGATTCAGGGGTTTTTCTTACTTATTCCTCCCCAGACTAATCTAGTTTCTTAGCCAGCTTAGACTCCTTGCATTTCTTAGGCTATTATTTCACAGTGGATCTGGATGACTTCCTTGCTGTCTCTGGAGAATCACTTTCCCAGTACTCCTATGGCCTTAAATGAGGAATTGTTCACACCTGTGAGGACAGAATGCACAAGTGAGCTGAGTTTCTGCTGTCACTGTTGGATCACAACCTGCTTTCTCTCTCCTGCAGTTTGAGATGCTGAGCTAGGGAAAGCTGGCATTTAAATTGCCTCAGCAATAGTTTCCTCTTCTGTGCCTGGCATTGATAGTCCAATCCTGACACCATTTCTCTTGTACTTACATGGTTTTTCTTTGTGCTATTTTTTTCTTGGGTATTTTTTTGTTGTTGGTTTTTTGGTTTGTCTTTTTTTGGTTGTTACTGACAAGTTTGTTTCCAGTTCAGCTACTTCACTTGTGCAGGGAGTTCCAGCTGGGACCGTATTTCACACTTAATGGCTGAAAGTTTGACAAATCTGTGGTTTAACATAGAAAAAGTATAAAGGGCGTTTAACCACAAGTCTTCTTGGAATCATTTTTCTGACTACAGTCTCCTTTTCTTCTTTCCATCATCTACAGGTCTCTCATGACTTTGCAATCAATTTCAACGAAGACAACCCAGAATGTGCAGGTAAAGCTCATATGGGGACAAACTGCTGTGTTTTTGCTGGGTGAAAAATGTGATTGTGTTTTTGTTCTATCACCTGACTATTATGCAAAGTGGGTTTTTTAAAGAAAGTAGCTCAGACTTCAGAACTGATGGGGTCCAAGCTATCAAGCTTAGCTTTAGAAACCTTAGAAAGTGCCATACATTAATTTCCTGAAAAGGAGGTCCCTTTGAAAGTGCACCATGGTGGACATTCAGCACTTGCACTTCCCAAGGTCACTAGCCTTTCTGAAAACTAAAGCTGAGTCTTCTGGATTCTTCAAGATCTTCAGCTACATCAGCATCATAGGCTGTGCAGCTGAGAAGGGCAGGGTATGAAAAAGCAGCTGTTAACCTCTGACTGAGGATTCCCTTGGTTTAGAGCCAGCTCTTTGGGCAGACCTACTGCAGCAGCAGCCTGTGTAGTCAGCCCAGCAGTGTCCAGCTCCAGAGGGGCAGGGGGCAGCTAGGCACTGCTGTGGTACAAGGAAACACTTTCCTGAGGGCAAACAGGTGGTTTTAACACAATGTAAGATACTTGTGCATTCCAGAAACAATTGCTAATCCCCCAGATTCATGGAGAAGATGGTGCTGTATGTCTTGTATTTGTGAGGTCTGCAGTGACTGATGCTGTCTTACTAAAATCCTCAGCCACAATTCACGCATTTTGTAAAAGACAGTAGCGCAGGAGAATGATCTGTGAACAGAATAAGAGTTGAGAGTCTTAGTTGGATGATTATTGCTGTCTAAAATTCAGAGGTTGTTATTCTCCCTTATCCTTCTGCTTCCACCCAAATACTGAAATGGGTCTTTCAAAATGCTCTTCCTGTTCAAATTTTCTACCTGCTCCTTTCAGCCCTTCCCTGCCTTACTAGAGGCTTTCTTTCAGGCATGGGCAGTGCAATATGTTCAGCATGAGAGTTAAGATGTGAAATAGTGAAGTAAGGAAAAGAGCAGAGGACAAGAAATTCAAGAGAAAGATACATTAAAAGAATGCAGAGTTCACGCATCTTAAATGCAAGACCTCATCTTCTGGTTCAGTGGCCATTGCTGCTTTGTTGTTGCACTTGAATTGTTTGACTGCCCCAGCCTCTGCAGGTCATATGCTTGAGATGTAATTGGGCAGAAGTCCTACAGCTGCTTGATGTGTGCACACAGCTTCTTACACTGCTCTTAAGGAGTTCAAAGAAGCAGAAGTTACATGTGTACGTCTAGAAGTGCCTGTAAGCTTGTGAGCCACATAGACACTGAGACTTTAGTCACACTGACAGTGTGGGGATGCTGTGGGAAAGCAAAACAGACCTCAGGATTTTGTCTGGACCACCATATTTTATAATGTGTTATAAAACCAGTTAAGAGTGGTCAGCATTAGGTGATAACATATTTCTGCATATAGTGCTCAAATACAGCTTTGTTTCCTAATCTAAAACAGGATATTTGTGACTGTTTGCACACTTCAGAAAAAAGCTCTAGCTGCGTATGCAAAAAGGACTTTTTTTATTCCCCCCTTTCTGCCTCTTTTGAGTCAAAGGCTAATTCTTTTATGCCACTGGCATTGTTATATAATGATTTTTATTGATTGAAAAGGCTGTCACATCTATGTAGTGCCAGCAGCAGAGCAGAGTTTGGACAGACAAACCATCTGCAAGTAAAGGTTTTACTATCCAAACTCCACTATATATGGAAAATAAAAGGTAACAATAGAAATCAAAGGGGCTTTAGAAAAAGGAAAGACCTGCTCTGTGAGGCTTGGCTTGTATCACTTAATATTTGTTATATATTACAACTTTATTTATTCTTTGCACAAGATTCTGTGACAAGTTAACCCATCACCTGAAAGGGGTTCTGGGCCTAAGAAAACATTAAAAAAAGGTGATTGCAGCACAAAAGAAGGCCAGGGAAGAAATTTTGCAGCATTTGCACATTTATTAGCAAGATACAAAAAGCATTTCTTTGTCATAAATATTCATTTTTAAATACCATCCTTCTGGGTGAAACCAAGAAAAGAAGACAAACCAGAAAATACGTTGTTTAATCATCTGCTGCAGCTTGTTCATCTGCCTGTTGCAGATGCTTGGTTAGTTCCTACCACCCATTTTTCTGTGATGTTTTCCAGGTGCTCTCACTGTGTCAGGTCACACAGGGAGCAGTAGCACCAGCATGCCAAGGGGAGACACAATGCAAGAGGGACAGGGAGATAAAGTGCTTAGTGACTACACTGGTTTTCCTTTCCTCAGAATATTTAGTGTATTTGCCAGAAAGCAAAGTAAACTGCTGAAGAGTATCTGGTTCTAAACCAAGAAACAGCAGTTGGATGCCATGTAAAAAGTATGTGCCTGTTTTACCTTTGAGGAATGAAGTCCCTTACTTTGTGGAAGTGGAGCTTTTGCTGGCAGAGAGTGGTGTGAAGCATCACTCTGCATAAAGGACTGTGTATTGATATGGAGATCACTGGAATTCATCAAATATGGATGTCCTCACCTCTTCCTCCCATTACCACTTCCATTCTTGAAAATTTTATTATTTATAGCCTTATATTTAGTATATTGATTTTCATACTCTTATAATTAACATTTAGTTTATTCTCTGAGGAAGAAAGTAGGTGACAAACTCTAATCCGAATGAACGCTTTTATACATCTATCTAAAACTGAGGGAGAGAGGGAGAGGGAGAGAGAGAGGGAGATGCATACATTGTACTTCACTGGAGCTATTGACAATGGATTCCAAACAAAAATGTAAATAATTAAATTGTGAAAAAAGTGTATGTTTACTCTGTAAAGCAGTACAGGAACAGTAAGCTACAAAGTATTCCATTCACATGTCTTGTTGGGTTGGGATTGGATGGCCACTAGATAGTTCTAAAATATATTAATCTGAGATAGCAAATAAGAAATCATATTTCCAGAACATATTTCTTTTAAGATAAGAGGAACTTTCTGAAATTAATGACACTAAATCTGTGTGGAATGCAGGGAATAAGGTTTATCTTGTACAGTTTTAATGTGTTAGAAAAAACCTACAGCATATCTTGTCATTATCTTAGGGAAGATTTATGAGGCCTTTATGGAAGGTCAGTAAGTACATGGAAAGAAATCCTTGGCAAGTTTAAAACTGGGAGCTAACAAAAGCTCAGTTTTGCAATATGTAATTTAGTCGTGGAATTACCAAGGGAAATTTTGTCACATTGTAGCCCATCACAGCTATAATTGGAGCAAGTTCTTGTGTCTATTGGCATTGCAATGGAAACACACGTCTGTAGCTGCCTCTCAAGTGAGAAGGCTGTGTTCCCCACCAGTTCTACATAGGAGGTTGAAGTGCATCCTTGTCAAACAATTACAACTCCTGTGGTTTCTCAGTAACCAGTCTGCACCCACATATGCTGTAAAGGGGCTGAGCAAAATCTCCTGGGTGAGTTAGACTCAGTGCAAACTGAAACTGGCTTAGGATCTTGGTAAAGTCATTCCATTCTTCAGCATCCTCTGTAAAGCTCTTCAGTCTATCACTTTCTTCCCAGCTTTGGTCCTCTAATCCTTTAGGCCTGGTAAACTGAGTTCTGAATGTGGAGGCCAATGTGCATCACTTCAAGAAATCCTTCTTCTCAATGATTGAAAACACCAATTTCCATTCTGTGATCTGTCAAGTGTGTCAGCAGGAGTCTGTGCTCTCTGGTCTGACTATATATATCCTGAAATGAAAAAGGCAAAAATAGCTAGTTCTCCATCAAAACTTCTCAACTAAAGCTCATTTTTCTGTAGACTGCAAAGCATCCTGCTGTTTCCTCCAAGATTTCACAGCTTTTGGTCATAGTCAAATTCAACCTGAGCAATTATGCAAATGCACCCTGAAAAATTATTTTTTTAGCAAAGGAGAGTCAGGTATTTAAAAAGATGCTTTAATTTCGTAACAGCTTTAGGGTATAAATACAAAGAGCAGATTTGTTGACAGCTACCATGATAAACAAAAATATTTATCTGAAGAGAATAAAGAAGTATTGAAGTGGTTTTTAATTTTGTGTCTGCCTTTCAGCATGAATCCTAGCTGATGGTCAGGAAATGATCCCTCACATCTTGAACTGAGATAGATGGAAGCTCTGGCATTGCAAGGTGACACCTGGAAAACAGACATTAAATACTACTGGGAAGAAGAAATGTGGTGTAATGAATTATATATTACAAACTAGATTCAAGACAGCTAGAGACAGCTCCTTAGAAATGACCTGAAGTTGCTGGTCCTTGCTAATCATGTGATCAATTAATTCATTAAGATTCTGCCTGTCATTTACATTTGAAACAAGCATGAAGTTGGTCGTATGCTCCACATTGACTTTTGTTTTGTGTGTCTTTCTGTGCCAGGAATACAAGGTGTTGTGGAGGCTTATCAGAGCTGCCTCCCCAAGCTGCAGCTCTATGGGCCAACAAACATTGCTCCCATCATCCAGAAAGTGGCAAAATCAGCGTCAGAGGAGACCAACACCAAGGAGGCCTCGGTAAGGGAACAGTGCTGTGTTTGCCTTTTTTGTTGTCTTATGATGGATCTCTTACAGGCCACCAAAACAATGTGTGCAGATCCAGCCTCCGCAGAAGGCAGCTCGAGCCTGTGTCAGCTGAGCAGTGTAGCCAGCCCTTAGAGCTTCAACAGTCACAGCTTCCCCCACGGCTCTGTTTCCTGCTTTGAGAGCTGTTTAGTGTAACACACCCAGTTCTGCACTGTGGAAATGTAAATGACACCAGTAAGGATGGAAAAATTTAGGGGCTGAGCCCTGAACATCTCAATCATAGAAAGATGAGTTCAAATGATTCCCTACAAAGACTACCCAATTTCAAGTCTCTTGCAGAGGCTGTGCTAAAACTTTTCTGTTCACCTAGGGGTTTTTTCCAACCATTCATTTAAAAAACTGTAATGATACAGTTTTCAACTTGCTATTACTGGTGGAGTCTCTCGTGCCTTTTAGAAATGGGCAGGCAGGTCGGTCAGCCTGCATCTGATACAGAGCCCAGGGCAGATTTCTTGGGCTAAAAGACTGAGGCATAGATCATGTTTGAAATGTACATCTTTGAAATATATGGGAGAAAGGAAAATGAGATGGTTGGAGGGAATGTGTGAGTGAATAGGTCTGATACATTTGCAAGAGCAGCACTGTGGGAGTAAAGGATGTAAGAGAGACCTCGTATGCTGCGGCAAGAAAAGTACCTGTGTGTAGAACAGAAGAGAGCTGTGCAGTGGCATGCACCTCATCACCAGGCCCTGCAGCCTTTTCTAAACTTTCTTCTTGTCTTGAGCCTTTTTTATGTCCTATTAAGGCAGCAGTTCCCAAATATTTCTGCTCATGAGTCTGGGCTTGTGATTGATATTTACAGGAGCATGTAGTGACAGGAAAAGGGGCAATGGCTTCAAACTGAGAGAGGGTGGGTTTAGATTAGATAATAGAAAAAGATTCTTTACTGTGATGGTACTGAGGCAGTGGTGGCACAGGTTGCCCAGAGAAGCTGTGGGTGCCCCATCCCTCTAAGTGCTCAAGGCCAGGTTGGATGGAGCTCTGAGCAATGTGCTCTAGTGGAAGGTGTCCCTGCCCACAGCAGGGGGGTGGAACGAGATGATCTTTAAGGTCCCTTTCAACCCAAGCCATTCAATGATTCTGTGATTGTTACTCCACTTGATAGTATTTAGGGTCCCAGTCCTAAAATGGGGATTTGCTATGCTTGAATTTCCATACCCACCTAATCCTGAGGTGGCTGACTCTGTTCCCAGTGCTGCCTCTGAACTAACACATTATATTGAATAAGTTCCTTCATTCTTTTGTAGCTAAGCTTCCTCTCTCTGTCTGAAAAACAATTTATAGTATAAGTCTTCAAGATGAAGTTTTGCCCTTTCATGTTTTGCTTAATTTATGGCAATACAAGATGAACAGAACAGTTTGAGTTTCTAAAGCTGTGTGTACATAAACATTAATGACATTTATTGTGTTGGTATTGCTACTGCAGAGTGACCAAATTCTACGACCTGTTCATTTTTCCTAGTAATGCACATTTGTTAAATTACTCTGTCTGCTTAACAATTCATAAAGGAGCCAAGTGAGAGTCACTCTTCCCCATTACCAAGTGAAGACATGTCATAGCCATGATCCCAGTCTAGTGTGCTTTAGAGTTTTGGGAAAGAAATCACAAGCTCACAAAATTGCTTGCTCTCCTTTAGAGAATGAGCAAACCTCTCTCTGGGGCTCTGTATGAAGTGTTTGACAGTGGATATATTGCTCCCTTGCCCTCCTCAGGGGCCCCATTACTCTGCAGAGTGCAGCAGACCTGCCGTGGTGTGGTGCTTCTCCCCCAGGCATGGAGGGTCAGCGAACACCTGCACCCACCCCTCTCGCCTGTTAGCAGAGCTCCTCTGCAAAGTGCTGTCATAACCTTCTGACAGCGCTGCTACAGCCTCGTAACGCTCCAGCAGCCCATTCCTCCCTGCCTCCCACGGGCTCCCAAAGGGAAAAAAATGTAATCAGAACCTGTCAGCAGAAGGGATTGTGCAGCAGATGGAAAATAGGGCTAGTGAGGATGGCATGGCTATTCCAGACTTCCCAGCCAAAGGTCTGAATCTCATAGCCCTAGCAGCTAGAAAACCCTTTTTCCACACTGGGCATCCTTGGGCTCCCTCCAGCTTCTGGAAATTTCCTGAACCACAGCTGAACTCCAGAAGAGACAAAATTAGTAGCTGAAGAAGTTGGGGTGGGAAATGCTATGTATTTTGTATGGCCAATCTTCGCGAACACAGATTTAGGCAGGGCTCTCCCCATGTGGGTGAGCCCTTCCAGCCTGCGCAGTGGATGTTTTAGGTGAGGCACAGCGTGCACAGAACTGGCCCCACCGTTTAAGTCCCAAGGGTCCATTTGCCACAGCCGAATGAGCTTGGACAGTGACAGTGATGTCCTCAGGACTGTCACAGCCCCTGGTACTAACCGGGACTGACTCTGCTGAGCATCCGAGATCTGACGGGATGGGATGGCAGGGAGGCATTGAACTGCCAGGGGATGGTCCCACTGAGACTCGAACTCAGGTCCTTGGGATTCGGAGTCCAGAGTGCTCTCCATTACACCACGGGACCGCCCTTAGGATAATGCTATATAGTCACTATAAAGGCTCTTTTCTGTTTACAAAGGTACACGAGTAAATTAACAGAAACCCTTTGATACTGCACAAGGTTAAGCAGCTTTGGAACTTTAGCTAATGCTAATTTTTTTTCCTTGTTGTCCCCCAACTTCAGCAATATTTCATCCTGCTGATCCTGACGGATGGCGTCATCACGGACATGGCGGACACCAGGGAGGCCATTGTGCACGCCTCGCACCTGCCCATGTCCGTCATCATCGTCGGCGTGGGCAACGCCGACTTCAGCGACATGCAGATGCTGGACGGGGACGACGGGATCCTGAGGTCCCCCAAGGGCGAGCCTGTGCTGCGAGACATCGTCCAGTTTGTGCCATTTAGGAACTTCAAACATGTAAGCTGCTTTTTCCATTCGTTGCACAGAAGGGTGAATGTGTATAACATACAGGGAATGTTCTCTGGGGCTGGGCTTAACATCGCGTGTGCATGCAGTGTTTAGTAGGTCTGTGGCATTATTGTGTCAGAAATGGAGGGAAAAAACAAAATCAGAATTAAATGTGCTTGGTTAGTGAGCTGGGGAGGGTGGGAAAGGAAGAGATGAGGCAGAATCCATTCTGTGGTGCCAATCCTTGCTTCCACTTTCTCCCTGATTTTAGTCTAGTTATCTTTCCTGACATTCTTCCTGGGGTCTCTTTTCCATTCTTTTTGCTTCTATTAGGACTACTGTCTTCTGCTTCCCACTCCTTCATTTCCACAGGCAAATGAAATGGCTGTGAATTTGTCTTCACAGTGTTCTTCAGGAAGCTGTTTCCTTACTGAAATTGAGTTCCCTAAGTTCTCAAACACAGGACTATCCACCCACAGCATCCTGGTTGCCTCCAAACCCTTTCCCACATTCTGTACAAGAACACAGCCAAGAAAGGGCATTACTGAGAACTTTCCTGTGCCCTCAGCCAGCTGTTCCTGAGTGAACCAGTGTGGTGTAGCAGACACTCCTCAGGAAGGGAAGGAACAGAACCAGCATTAAATTGCCAAGTCTAAAATAATGCATTGGTCATGCACTTTTCTTCTCATTCTCCAGTCCTACATTGCAGCATCTGTCCCAGGGACTTTTCAGCACAGAGCAGACACAGTGTTCACCCCCAGAACGGGCTTTCCCACACACAGATGGGTGTTTCAGAGCACTTTTCCTCCATATGGAGGCATGCATTATGTTCCTCTGCAATGCTGATCACATCCCTTTCCCTTCATTTTTCCATTTTTCTCTCCCTTCTTTCCCCTCTCTTCTGTTACAATATTTTTGTGGCTCTCCAGACTGTTGTTTGGGGGTTTTTTGCTCACCTTTGTCTAGGAAAGCTATCCTTACTATTTGATTTGAGAATTGCTTTATCTCACAGTGTAACTGACTCATTCTCCCTATGAGATTGCTCCTTCCAACCTGCTGCCATATATTAGTGATCCTTAGGTCTGGATATGTCACACCGGAGTTCTCAACTCAGGGATGGCTTTGCTCTGTATCGGGGTTTGCACTGCTTACATTTCTTGAGGTTTTTTGTTACCATAGGAGATGTTTTTCTCTTTCCTACTTCCAAAATACCTTCATTTTATTTTTTTCTCTTCTCAAGAGTGTTCTGTTTTCCAATTTTGCCATATTTGTCTTAAATCTAGATATACTTCTTACTTTCATAAACTCTACTGAGGACTAAGAGAAACAAACTTGTTCCTCTTTTCCTTCTGCCTATGGATGCACACAGGAGGTAATATCCACTGTGTGACATGAGTTTGGTGGCACCACACCAAATAGCTGCAGATTGGCTACTGAATCACAGATACTTACACTTCCATGCAGACAGTGGCACTCAGTCACCTCTCTGCTGAAACAAAAATGGGCACAAGCAGCTCCCAGCTTATGATTCCTTCAGCAGGGAACCACCAGTGCCCAGTGCTGCACTGCAGGCTATTGTAAAAGGGTCCACAGCTGTTATTTGTGGGCTAGTGCTAGACCTACTTTTAATTAGTTGAAAACATGTTTCTGCAAGGAACTGGCAAAACCAGCTGCATTTGTTATTTTTAGTTTTACTTTGTATTTTACAGTAAAGCTCAAATCATCCCTGATTGAATAGATTAACACTGACAGCTGCAGTTCTGGATTCTGAATATATGTTGCCCCTGGTGTAAACTTGTGAGTGAATCTATGTGTGATTTTTATTGCTAGCATTGGTCAAATGACAGTCTAAATCAGCTAAAAAGAATATATGCTTAACTTCCCCAGTACTGGGAGAGGATAGCAATCTTAATGTATTTTTCTTGTTAAATAGTGATATTTTTCTCCCTCTTCCTCTTAGTAGCAAAGATATTATAGATACAGAGAGAGATTTGTATTTGCTCTATCAGAAAAGCCAATGTAACTTATGCAACCTGATATTTACTCTGTTTATTGTGATCTTTCAGCTTTTCAACAAATGTCAGTGTAATGGATGAGTGCCTGTACCAATTGCCACTTCTGGTTGAATTTCTTTATTATCATATCCCAAATAATCTCTCTCTCTCTCTGAAAAAAGTGACATTCACAGTTATCTTGCTTACTTAGCACAAACAAAAGGCCAGTCTTTTGCATCAACTAGTGAAATAATTTTTCATGGGAGAGATGAGTGTGATGTTTTGATTCAAACTTACTTTTCCCCACAGAGAAATGCAGATTTAACACATTTGGGAGACTTTCATCAGGTCTGTTCTGATCAAACACAAGAATGAACATACATCAGCATATTATATTTGACAGCTTTTAGCAAAACATATATTTAGTTAAAAATCACATCCTTTTTGTCAATGTACCTTGTGTTTTATTTTATTAAGTAAAAAAAAAGGTTGAAGGATCTTTTTTTAGAAAGATTACAAATCAAAATGGGTAAGGCTTATAGTTTTTTCTGATAAATAAATTCTTGATTTAGGCCTAAGTCCATGTTATCTCTATTACTGACAGAAGGAGAGAAAAGAAATGTTGTGTGTGAACATTTATTTTTTGTTTTGCTGGAAATCAAAATTCGTTTGGAGCCAACGCAAACAATATTTGTTTTCAGTACTTTAATTCTCATGACCGCTTGGAGCTCAAAATCTCATATATATCCAAAGAGATCAAAAATAATCTACACAAAAGCTGCACCTGTGAGAAAATGAAAAGGGATGAGAAGGAAGTTGTAAAAATAACCTATAGAGTGAATCCCTTTTATTTTGTAAGTTTGACTTCAGAGAAGGTTCTGTTACTGCACAGCACTCATACAGGCATTTAACACATTTCAACTAGTTAGGGTTATTCATATGCCTAAAACCTCATACCCACTTCAGTGTTTCACTGGCTGAGACTCAGTGTAGACAGAAGGGTTCATTAATGTCCTATGTGATGTAGTGTATCACAAGTACTTTAGTAAAGCATCTAACCTTTTTTCGCTCTCTTTAAGGAATATCTTTGAAGCCTTCAAAGTAATAACAACAATTGTAGTTGGCAAATTGTAGTCTTGCAAATCCTGTAGTTGTAGAGGCTTGATAAAATCAAGGTAACCATTAATGCTGAAAAATATGTCCTATTTTACAGTGAGTAACACACACTTTGCTAAGGGGGAACACAACAGACAAAGGGAACGTGTTTTCCCTGAACCCAAGGGATTTGTTTTTTCTCTATAACCATCACCACCCCAGTAATGTGTGTCCTTCACCTGAAACTGCAGAACAGTGATGGTCACAGTCACTGAAATGCAGTTGAAGAAAATCACCTGTCTCGATCCATTCACAGTCCCATTTTAAGAGCTGAAATTCTCTGCCTTTGGGACACATGATATATTTACTGTGCACAAATCTGATGCCACAGGTAGATTGTATTCCATTCTGCATTGTTTTTAATCATAAAGGCTAACAACTGTGACTTAATAACATCTATATCACAAAGGCACGTGGAAAGCACAGCTCTCAACCTCTGCAAGGAGCAATGCTCTGCCCTATGCATTGTAACTGAAGATTAAGCATAGTGTGGGTAGAGAACTGAACCAACAGTAAGCTGTGTTCATAATGCACACCAGCAATAGAGTCATAGGGATTACTTTCCTGCTGCTGACTGCTCTGACTGTTGTGTATTAGCTATCAGTTGAGAACTATTTATTTGAGGTGCTTATTGCTAGAATGCTCTTCCAGCAGTTTAGCAGTGGACACGTTACAGTAAAACATTTATGTCCCATCTGTGTTAAAATGCCAGCCAAGGTAATCCTGACACAGCACAAATGAATGGGGTCTGGGGTTTGGCTCAGAAGTTACTGAGCCTACTTCTTACTTATACAAGTTCTGCTTATCACCATCTGGTCTAGAAGTGAGAGGGCTTTACCACCACAAAAGTATGTAAGGTACCAATGGTCCAAAGCGTCAGACAGGAAATCACCCTGTTTTGGGGATGCTCCGTGCTAAAAACAGCTCCAAGACCAACAGACATCACTGGCATGATGAGACTCAGTAAAGCAACAGCTGTCCATGTTCAGACTGAAACATGGAGACAAGTCAGCTACCCCATGACTAGTCTGCGTGGGGCCTCATTGCCTGTGAGCCTGTGGGCACAGTAAATGTTTTAGCTTAAACCTCAGTGAGAGGCTTTTCAGTTGAGGATTCCTCAAGTGGCAGTGATTCAGCTGTGCAAATGGGCCCTGACAGAGCCTGTTGTGAAGGGCTGACCCTTTGTTCAGGAGGAATGGATGTGGCGTCAGAAGAGAAGTGGTGAAGAGAGGAGGATGCACAGAGGTGAGTGCTGGCACAATGCTCAGGCATGTGAGCTACACGTGATCTGGAGAAACTGATGGCAAGTGCTCCTACCCAGCACTTTTGAAGACTGAGCAGAGTGAAGTTTCCTGAATGCTTCAGCCTGTGCACAGTGATGGCCCAGGGCTGTTCCCTCACTCCCTGTTTTCATCCTTTATGTATGGTTGTATGATTGGCACAACAGCACAGATTCAGGCTAAGGTAGGTACAGCTTTGACACACAGGGAAGGAGATTTAAAACCCAGTGATTTTCAATAGCAATGTAGAAATCAGCCATTTGTCTGATTCCAAGGGGTATTTTCTGATGATTTGAGTTGGAACTAGGTGAACTTTAAGGTCCCTTCCAACCCAAACCATTCTATGATTCTATAAAACAACTCTGGAAAACCATTTTCAGGATGAAAAGAAACCACGTTCTGTCATGGTGTAGCACCTGAGAACAGTTGCTGTGCTATCACACAAAGGATGATCTATGCTTTGCCAGTTTGTTCATGCAGAAATGTTCCAGCCTTCTTGCCTGCACAAATAGTTTGATATCAATGTCACAGTAGGGAAATAGGGGTTTGTTTTATTTGTTACTAATACCATGCATGAGTCAAAATTCCCAAACACAAAAAAAACCACCCCAAAAATCCTTCTCTTTCTGGTTTTGCTAGCACTATCTTTGTATTTGTAATATTGTAGTGGTTGATACTGGAATTTCTAATGTCCCTGGGGCTTTCTGCACCCCTGGATTACCATGCCTCTGAATAGTTTACATTCCTCTTAAGACTCTGGAAGGATAAGAATCCCACCCTATGAAACAGAGTAGGTCAGTAAACAGTCAATACAACTGCTTTGTGACATGGTAGTTTTGAAACCTGCCTGGCAATATAACAGACAGCGAGGAGGAGAGTGTTCATTAATTTAGGTAAAAGTACTTGGTGTACAGCAGAAATGCGATCCAGCCACTGGTTGAGTTCCCATACATTGTCTGAGCTGCAGTCTGTGCTCTATCTGGAGATAAACACATTCATCTAAACCTCTCAAACTGACATCTAAGCATTTGCGTTTTTACTGCATTTTTGTGGTGGGCTCAGAGTCCAAACAGGCTTCAGAGCACTTGGAACCAGCTCTACCTAAATACTTAGAAACAAGCAAATCTCAAACCTGGGGCAAGAGAGTGCATGGGAGAAGAGGAATCCAGTTTTGTCACTGCTGAATTCAGGGGCTGAGGAAAATCCCTGCAGCACATGCAGGCAGTGGTTGCCCCCAAAAGATCCACAGGCCCCTCTGCTCTAAATGAAACATTGTCAGGGTGTGAGGCACAACTCAGTGTGCCCTCGATGGAGAGCACCCTTTCTCATTGCACTGCAGGGGACTGTCCTCCCTCCCTGGGGCTGAAGTCAGTGGTCATCCTTATATCCATCTCTACATTTCAGGGTCATCAGTTCTTAAGTCTGGTTGACACCTCCCATTTACATGTTGCAGGAAGAGCTTTAAAGCCTCCACAATGCCTAGGATTGAAGCTTTCTTGTATCCATGGTTTAATTCCAATAAAGACAAAATATTTTTATTGAATTGAAAAGCATCCCCAGCCATTAGAACACCATGCCAGATTCTGAAGAGCAGAATGGTGATGAAGCCTCCCTTTCACGGGGATGTCCATTCATGTTCAACTTGAGGCTCTGTGTGGTTCCTCACTGAACACTGATGAAGCCTTTGCAGCCCTTTTTGTTGTGCTATGATGCCCTCCCAGAGTGCAGGGAAGTTCAGTTACCCTGAACTTAAAATAGCCCAAACAGACCTGAAAAACACGCAGAGAACTTTTGGCTTTAGTGCACTTTCAGGCAGCTATAGCTGCATACCTCAATTGACTCTCAAAATGAGTTTCCAGCAATAGCACCTTTCACTCTGAGTCTTTTTTGCCTTCCATTTCTGCACCATAATTCCTACCTCGATCTGATGGCACCAATGCCTCTAAACCCAGTGGCACTCCCAGCAGAGAGCCAGGTTAACGCTTGTGTTTTCTACCATTTCCTGCAGGCCTCCCCAGCTGCTCTAGCAAAAAGCGTTTTGGCTGAAGTTCCAAACCAAGTCGTGGACTATTACAATGGCAAAGGGATAAAACCAAAATGTATGTCAGAGTACGAGTCTTCCAGGACACTAGCTCCATGAACCTGCCTGCACTCTTTTACAGAATTAAAAAAGAAAAATGCTACTGTCTACAACTTCTGTACTTTAAAATGAAACAAAAAAAGCACGTTTTGGTGATTTTTAACTAAAATAACCTTTTTTCTTTTTTTTTTTTTTTTTGCATGTGTAGCCTAAAGGCTTAAATCTGTTAAGCAGTTGTATTGTTGAAAACTTTTTATGAGAAAAAAAATCCAGAAAAAAAAAGTGAACTCTTTACATTACAGCATGTTGCCTTGAAATAAAAAGTTATCTGTATCTGGTTTTTATACAGGTTTGTTGAAATTTTGCTATATTTCTTATCTTTACACTGTAAAGCATTTTGAAATATTTATTGAGAGTCGATAGCCAAAATGTCTTTGGTTTAATCTGCTGAGAACTGAGAGATTTTTCAAAATGGCAGATGCATGAACTGTATTTTGCATGTTTAAAATAAAAACAACACAGTTTTGCAGTTGTCTTTATTTCTCTCTCTGCCACAAGGCTGCCTGCTTTCAACTTCCCTATTCCAAGGACAGGGTAATAAAGTGTTTTAAGAAGTACCTGACCTGGAGCATGGGCATTTCTGGTGTTAGCAGCTTATACCATGGGCTCCCAAACATGCCCACTCAGGCTGTGGCCTGAGCAGTAACTTTGCAAAAGCCTGACACTTCCAGCTGTGATGGAGGGTTTGGGCCACAGCTGTGAGCAGGCTTGGAGGGCATGATCCATGAGGATTGCATGTCTTAAAATACACATACTCAATCCAAACTATCTGGCTGGCTTTCGAACAGGTTGTATTTTGGCTACCCAACTTTATAACCTATTATGTTTTGGAATTCTTATTTTGTGTCATTTTTATTTTTTAATCTCACACCCAGTACACGACTTTGTGTGACGTGTTTTCCAAAAGCAATTTTGCACAGCCTGATTTTGTGACAACCAGTGATTTGTAACTTCATCCTCACACAGATCACTTGTGTGTGACAGAAAAACTGGCTTTGTACCACAAGATTGTTTTTTCCAAGAAAAAGATGACACACAAGAAAAGATTGGCAGTGGATTGATTTTTCTATCTAAATATTTCTGTATATAAATTAAGAAATTAGATCAATGTTATTTTAGTGTTTGAATTTTGGCTAAAAAACAGTAGTGAAGGATGTGATAATAAAAGGTAAGGATAAAATCTGACAAAAACTAATCTGTGTGGGATTGTCCAAAGAACACAGCTTTGGACCAGATGTGCTCCCTCCGAACTGAAAACATTCTATTGCTAGTCCCAGGAAAAGCTGTTTTGGGCCAGTGCTGAATATTTTGGAAAACCTCCCCTGTGAGCAAGGGATTTTGTTCTGGGAATACATATTTTTAAATGAGTTTGCAGGTAATGTAGAACTGTAGCTCCCTGATTCTCCTTTAAAAGTAACTTGCATGGGATCAGCTCTGATGGGAGATTGTGTGCTGTTAAATGAAGGCAGTGAGACAGCCAAGATGCACTGGGCTGCCTCCCCAGCACATTCAGTTCTGCCCCATCTATGCCCTGCAGTGCAATCAGTGGTGCTTGCTAGTAAAGATTCCTTCAGCTGATCAGGGATTGAACAACAGCCTGTATTTCTTCATGGTATAAGTTGTTTGGAGATGTCCCAACCAATGGATCTCAAATCCACAGTTCCACGTAATGGCTGGCACTTCATTTGAGATCTTGGCCTCCCTCTGTGGGTATATTTCATATGGAAGCTACTGCAATCTTCCCTTATATCTCATACACCACTCTGTCAACAAATCCTAGTTCTTATCTACAACATCTCTAATTTCTTATTCCCATTTCCCCCTTTTTTCCCCCTTTCCTTCCCTATTTTCAGAAGGAGCATTTTCTTCCCATGACTGACAAATCCATGGCTCTGTGTTCTTTGCTCCTCCAGTATATTACTCTGCAATC
Organism: Sakesphorus luctuosus; assembly: GCA_013396695.1. Taxonomy (NCBI): domain Eukaryota; kingdom Metazoa; phylum Chordata; class Aves; order Passeriformes; family Thamnophilidae; genus Sakesphorus; species Sakesphorus luctuosus. Next base: position 149,495 of record VWZD01003139.1, read on the forward strand.
TCAGCCAGGGTGTTTAACTATTCTGCACCTCAGATTCCTCATCTGTAAAATGAAGGTCACTGCCATGTAGTCATAAATATCTCACAGCAGCACTGGGGGGACTTTAATATTTGAAAAGTGATTTGAGATGCTCAGAGGCATGATGGTGCTCTTACCATGTAAAGAGTATGCCTTTACCCTTGGATGTGCATTTAGGGATCTAATACACAGCCAAGGAGTGGTTAAGACTTTATTATTTGCCAGACTGAATGAAAGTAAAAGCTTTCAGCAGGAAAAATTAGGAATGGGATAAATTGTTCTTCTGGTACATACGATCTTTGACTAAACTGATTTTTGAAGTGTTCATGGTTACACAGAATTGGGCAGTTGCAGCTCTTCATTAGTAGAGGCGTTTCAAGGTGTTTCTATAATGTAGCATCACACAGAATGCAGAGATCAACAGGTTATTCTATACTGAGCTATATAAACAATCATTTTTATGTATGTAATTGGTCTATGTACGTGTCTCAAAAGAATCCCAGTTGCTGCAGATCTTTCTGTTTACTTCACACAATCCTGATTATAAATGTCTACTTAAAAAGACATCATTATCTGTGGTTAATATGAGTCAGCAATTCTGTAGCAGCACTCAAGGTATTTGGAAAGACACCTCCATGATATTGAAAAGTCAGTTGGAAATCTCCTTCAGTGTATTCAGATCTCAGCATGTAAAACAAACACATAATGAGGTGGTGAGTTGGTGTAGGATGCACAGAAGACAAACCTGGCCATATGGCTTTCTAATGAGGCTTTCAATGTTATTTTCATTGCTCCAAACTACTCTGTGCAGTAAAATAGTATGGACTTTGTGCAGGGTAATATCATTAAGTATACGAATATATCTCTGAAATGGCACATTTTTCTCCTGTTTTATTTACTTAAGGTTTAACAAGGCCATTCTGCCTTTAGGCTGAACTGCCATCAGTTTCTCCTGCAGTATTTTTAATGCAAATTTAAACTTCTACTGCCTTTTGATGGATCATTTTAAACTCTGAAAACTCCTTCAAAATAAATTATATCTTGTTCTGTTGAGATAACTGATGATCTAGAATATCTTCTCAGCCAACTGCAATGCTGCCTTTTTACTGTCTCTCAAACCCAATTGAAACCCAGAAAGTCTCAGAAAACTCAAAGATATTCACAATCCCTATTATCCCAAATACATGAACGTCTATGATTCTTGAGCCCAGATGCTGATCTGAGTTGTGTTTTTAGGGGAAACTAAGTCTACAACAATTTTTAAAAAGCACTAATACAGTGCTAAATGCTTATTATCCTAAGGTAAGATATATCCATGTGAAATTCATACCATGGTAAACAATATAGTGTTCTATAACAATTGATGAAAGAATCTACAGGTATGAAAGATAAGAGAAATTATAATAATAGTATTGCTTTAAAACATCTTTTAAACAGTCTCCAAATATCAAAGGCACATAACCAATGACAACTAAATGGTTTAAAGTTTGATTTGTCAGAGATTTGACAGAGAGCAGTGGTGTAAGCCAGGGCTTGCTGCAGGTTGCAGAGGTGACATTCCAGCAGCCACACATGTGAAAGGCTCCAGTTCTGTGTAGGTTTGGGTGACAAAGGCCCTGCAGCTCTGCAGTGCTCAGCTGCATCCTTTGGGTTTACCCACATCCCAGATGCTGTGATACAACAGCTTAAGGGGGCTTAAGTGAGCTTCATTACTGTATTGCACTGAGGTCTGTGCTGGGGAGTTAAACAGGGCTGCCTCCTTCAGTCTGGCTGCTCAAACGGGTCAAGAACTAACTGCCAGAAAGAACTCAATTTATTATTCGGATTGACATTCCTCACCTGGGATTATGGGTCTTGCAGTCACATCTCCTGTTTAAATCTAAACCTGTGTCCAGTCTTTCAGCCATGGAGGAGTTACTACACAAACTCCCTTTACTCCTAAGCAGTGTGGACATTTCAGGCACAAAGCATTGGTACATTTACATTCACTTTTTTAACTTGTAGTGGGAAAGGTGAGCTGGAGGATTCCTAGGATAGGTTCACACTACTGAGGTTGTTTTTAGCACTGCTCAGGCTCGGGCTTTTCCTTTATTTACAGGAAGTGCCATTTTGCCACAAGGAATATAGAGTTTGTATAACTGTTTGCCCTTCACTCACTGGTCTTACCTGCACCTGCAGTCTTGGGCTGAGGAGTTGAACTACACTTCAGCAATTACAGAGCTATATGAGGGATTTTAGTCAGCTCAGCTGCACGTTTGCTTGCAGCAAACCATCAGTGGGCTGCATGCCCACCCCCTCTTTTCATTTTTTTTCCTGTTTCTTTGCAGAGTTGTAGAGATCTCCAGACTGACCAGGGGAAACCTAGGTGACCTCTCTCCTAGGAAGGTTGCCAGTCCAAAAGTGGTGTTTCCATTTCCTTATTCTTGTAATTTTGAGGACTACCCAAGGCAGCAGACTGGTGGGGAAGGTTATTTTCTAATGGGCACTGTTTCTTTCTTTCCCTCTAAAAAGGTGCCAGTCGTTTCAGCTGCTGTGCAGAAAGCCTTTTACTGCTACATTCAGGAGGTACTTGCATTCCTGTCCTACTGACCAGAGCAGGCAGTTTGCCATCTGATTGCATCCAGAGTTGCAGCCATGCTGCTACACCCACTCCNTGCATGCACCAACCAAAAAAAAAAAAAAGTTTGATTTGACATCGTCATGTTAAAAAGGACAAAAGAAGTAAAACTTCTCTCTCCAAAATGTGTCTTTGCCCACATATTACTTTCCAGCTTACTGGTGCATGAAATCCTGCCTCACCTCAGCTGTGCAGAATGCTACATGAGAAAAGCATCACACTGCAGCAGCAAGGCAGGCTGCAGGTGAGGGCATCGAGGGAGCCCTCTCCTCTGGCTGGGAACATCTGTCGTGCCTTGGCAAGTGTGCATCTTGCTGTGTGCCTTGGATCTTTAAAACAGGCAAATAGCATTTTGCTACTTGTTGGGGACTTTGCTTGGGTAAACACCATTGCAGGTTGTCACAGTGCCTGGAAATTGGGAGGTATTAACCTTTGCCATTTCTTGATTCATTCTTCTTCTAATACAGAGGTCCCTGTCAGAGTGGCAGCATAAGCCACTGGAAAACACATCTGCATGAAATCCAGCAACATCCCTGCTGCTGCTCCTGGTGCCAGGGAGACAGCAAATGATGCAGTGATGACTGTGATAGTGGAAATGACAGCTGCAGAGAGGAGATATCAGTCCAGCTGTGAACTTGGGAGATGCACTTCTGCACACACAATGTGTTTACTTCCTGAAAGGTCAAGAAGTAAACATGGGACAAGGAGGGTGTATGTGGGCTGCTGATCACAGTTTTGGGTGTGAACACCAAAATTCTGCTCAGTTAAGCACTGTGAGGCACACACAGCCTCGCTGGGGTCTCGTTAGCAGCCACAAGCCTGCAGTGCAAATCCCACACACCCCACAGTGGGGCAGAAGATGGAGCAGAAGGGCAAAGAGAAGCCACGACAGGTGTCAGCTGACCACACTGAACACTCGTGTGTCCTGAAAAAAAGAGACTTCTGTTGAAACCAAAAGGGAATCTTGGATTCACACCTCTTCGCTGCCCTACCTGCCAGAATGCCAGAGGTCCCGTCCCTGTGCCAGGCTGCCTACAACCTCTGCCTGACCCACCCACTTTAACAGGAACTTTTGCTGGCTACAATATTAAATATACTTCCATAAATATTGCCCTCCCCCATTATGTGCTACCTGCTCACATGGAGCACCAAGAATCCCAGAGTCACAGAATCATTAAGGCTGAGAAGGGCCTCCAAGATCGAGTTATCCCAGCACTGAGAGGTCCATCACTAAACCATTAAGGCTGGGAAGGACCTCCTCGATCATTGGGTTAACCCAACACTGGAAGTTTCACCACTGAACCATGGTCTTTGAACCCTCCCAGGGGTAGTGATCCCACCATTCCTTTGGGCAGCCTGTTCCAATGCTTAACCACCCTTGCCATGAAGAAATTTTCCCTAATATCCAACCTAAACGTCCCCTGGCACAACTCGAGGCCGTTCCGCCTCGCCCTGTCTCTGTTACCCGAGAGCCAGGACACGATCAGCGATACCCACAGCTGTCTGACCGAGCAGAGACCCCCAGCCATGGGCTCAGCGCTGCCTGCCAGCGACAGAGCCCCACCCGCGCTGTGGTGACGCTGCTTTCCTGGGATTCCCTGGCTCGCTCGGGGATCCTGCACAGGGATGGATGGATGGATGGAGGCGCAGAGGTGCCTGTGGCTGTCTCTGCCCGTCCTCCTCGCTCAGGGCAGGTTCCCCTCCGGGCCAGAGCGGTCCCCCGGGCGGTGCTGCGCCGCTGGGCAGCGCTGGGGAGGGCGACGGATGCAGGACCGTGACTTTGGGGCTGTTTCGGGAGATTTCTGTCACTCCGGAGCGGCGCGGGCGGAACACTCGGCGCGGGCGGAACCCTCAGTGCGGGCGGAACCCTCAGTGCAGGCGGAACTCTCAGTGCGGGGTTGCCGCGGCGCCCGGAGCGGAAGGCGCGGCCCCGCCCGNTCGGCGGGCGGCTCTGGCACGGGCCCGCGGCGGCTCCCGGCCTCAGGTAGCAGCACGGCTGGCATGGGAAGGGGCTCCCGCGGGCGGCGGGGCGGGGGCTGAGTGGGGCGCGGCCCCTGGCGCAGCCCCATCTGAGGGGCTCCCCGGCGGGCCTTTGCCCTCGCTGGCGTCTTTGGAGAGGCCTCTGCGTGCGGCCCTCCCTTCGGAGGGGCCTCTGTGTGCAGCCCTCCCTCCGGAGAGGTTTCTGTGTGCGGCCCTCCCTTTGGAGACACCTCTGTGCAGCTGCTGACACCGCCCGGAGCTCTGCGGCATTGGTGGTGCCCGAGGTTACTGCAGGGGCACTCCAGCCTTGGGAATACCCCTTAGGAATACCCCCAGCCTATGCGGGAGTCACAGGCGGTTTGTATCCAAAGCGCCCTTGCTGCACAGCGGGCGACTTGCCCCGCCGTGTTTTGGGCCGCCTTGGCCTGCCCTTAGCCCTGGCTATGTGCGCTCACCGCCTGTGTTGCTGAACGCCCCGCCTCGCTGTCCTTGCAGAGGGCTGGGGAGCATTCTCTGAGTCCTCCCGGGAATTACGGCAGGACACTGAGCTGCTCAGCCACGAGTGTAGAATCAGAGAGTTGTTGTGGCTGGAGAGGAGCTGAGTTCAAAGCTGACGTCTCAGTGCTTTCCCACAGAAAAAGAACTGTGAAAAGGGGCCAGCTCTGAGGTGAGACCACATTGCACAGGGCTTTGTCTTTTTGGGCCTTGAGAGCCTCTAGGAGCAGAGGCTACACAGTCTCTCCAGGCCCCCATGTCCTCAGGCTGAACATTTTTTCCTTAGGTCAAATCACAGTCTCCGCTTTCAGTTTAAACCATTTCTCTCATCCTTCTGCATGCACCTCAGTGAACATCACCTGCCTCGTTTCAGTAACTTTCTCTTAGGCACTGGAAAGCTGCTGTCAGGTCCAGCCTGGGCCACCTCTTCTCCAGACTAAACCAAACCCAGTTACCTCACTCCTTCTGGTAGGGCAAGTGCTGCAGCCCCTGGTATTTTAGTATCCCACAGCTGGAGTCACTCGTTTGTAAACACCCCTGTTGTACTGGGGACCTGACCCTGGATTTAGTGTTGCAGATGTGGTCTGTTTGGAGCACCAGGAAAAGATGATAACTGCTTGTCTTGATCTCCTGACTGTGCTGCTGTTTATGAAGTCCAGGCTGCTGTTCTTCTTCATTGCTGTGAAGAGCCTGCTGGCTCCTTTTTAACCTTTTTGCCCCCAGGACGTTTCAGGTCCTTGGCCTGAGTGGGAAGCAGTCCTGCTGAAGTCGCAGCAAGAGGTTATTCCATCCCAGCTGTGGATGGGACTGTGCATTTCTCCTTTGTAAATTTCATTGGGTTCCTTGTTGGCTTGTCCCTCTTACTGGCAGAGGGACATCCCTGAGCATCGTCCACTGCTCCCTTCAAACTTAAGAAGGGTGCACTCATCCCCTCTTACAGGTCACTGATAACGATATTAATCAGGACAAATCTCTGAACAGACAGTTGAGGAACTCTGCTTATGACTGGCCTTCTCATGGAATCTAAAGCATTAATCATGGCTCTTTCAGTCTGCTGATCCAGCCAGGTTGTTGCCCATCTGATAACCATAACATCCAAGCTTGGACAGCAAGATGCCACAGGAGATTGTGTTGAAAAGCCTTGCTAAATTAAAAGCACACACTGCTTTTTTCTCATTCATGAATTTAGCTTTTTTGTTATAAAGAGTGGTTGGTTGTTTTGTTGTTACTTGCCCCCTTTTGCTGTACTTTAAATGTTCAAAGTTAGATGAGAGCATTACAGACAGTGAGGGGGGTTTGGTCATGGGTGGCCAGTTGGAGTGATGGTGGTTGAATATCTTGCTGGTGTAATTTCGGTGTTCATGACTGTGTTCTGTGCCATGTAATGATGTGTATCATTCATTGCATTGCAAACATACTTGTTATGAGACATTTTTTGAACTGATGAGACACTTCAAACTTTCTTCCCACCCCTGGAAAGGGAGCAGCTGTGCCTTCGAGGCAGGCACACTCACAGTGCAACGTGGTGGCACGAGCACCTTTCTGAGGAGAATGTGGAGTTCATGAAGCAGATAACCACAGAGGAGTACAAAGCTCAGACAGCCAGCAAGCTGTGCCCTCTGAAAGATGAGCCGTGGCCACTGAACGAGTGGACACCAGGTGAGAAAGTGTCTCTTCTGAAATACCAAACTCATGCTGAAGTTGTTGTTGTTGCTGTGTTGTTTCATTCACTAACATCAGGAATGTGCCTTGCAAAGTATTCTCCTTTTTGCTTTTACATCAGTCATTCAATACATCTAGCAAAAAAGTAAATGTAATACATAGGTTCTCTAAAAAGTATTTAAATTATTACAGGGTGTTAAGAAACTTTTAAGAACTCTTAATTTTTAGTCCAGATCAGCACTTGGCCTGTCTGAATGCTGTGCCATGACAAGGTAATGAACTAAGAATTCATCAAAAAAGACTTCTTAAAATATAAATCTTGTAAATATTGCTGGACTGAAGAAGAAGTGTGGTTATATATTACATCTCACTTCTGTGATTCCAAAGCCTTATGGTCTAGAACACAGTTTTAAGTTTTTGAGCCTTCAAAAAGGTCACATCATTTCTGTGACAAACTTGACAGGTTGCCTTTGCTGTACAAGTGTGCAAAGATTGGCTGTGATACATGGGTGTTGTATTTAAAAAGAAATAGAGAGTCTGAGGTGTTGTTTGTTTTAATGGGGAGCTGGTTGCGTGTTCTATGATACACAACTGGAATAGGTAGAACTTCACTGCTAGTGGGATTCAAAACCATTAACAGGTTATTCCCAGCCTACTCACAGGGAGTCTGTGAGGTTTTCTCTGCTTCACCTCCCTAGCAAAGATCAGAGTTAATGGGATTTTGCAAGCTATGAAATGAACTCTTTAAAATATTAAGTGTGGAGTTGCATTCCTGTTCTGTTTTGATCTACAGATTCCATCAGAGTTGGTGTTGTTGCGGTCAAACTGGGAATGATGCCAATATGGACCAAGTCAGGAAAAAAACATGCTGTCACACTACTTAAGGTGAAACAAATCATAATGAATAAATAATAATAATAATGAATAAATAATAATAAGTAATAAATCTCCTGTCCTATATTCAGGCTGTCAGCCAGACATCAGTCAAAAGGGAAAGTTATTACTTGTATGGAGTAGGAAATGGTGGAAGAAAGGAAGGATTTCTTTTGATCCTGGGTAGTGCACCACACCCACTCTGTGTATATCCTGAACTTTCTAGGAGCAGCCTGCCCTCTGCCTCAGCTGTTCAGGTGCTGCAGAGCTGTGTGTGGTGTTACCTAGATGAGGCAACACAAAGCTGGGCTTAATTACCCCACCTCACTTGTTTTATTTTGCCACCTGCAGGTACTCTGGGATTAGTTTCACCTTGGTGTCTGAGCCTTTGTAGCCCTGAAGCTGCTGCTTCCTGTTCTCTGGTAGCTACTCTTGTGTGAAGCCTTTTGCTGACATATTGCTGCCACATGATGAACCAGTGCTGTGAAGGACATCAGGTTTACAGGGTGAAGGAGCAGGAGCCTGAAGTGTGGGCTCTGATGCTTTGCAGGCTTACCCAAGGCATTTTGCAGATGTTGCATGCACAACAGGACTGTAAAAGGTTATTTGATTACTAGAGCATTTATGAAAATAGTTTGCATTCTACTAGTATGTTTTTTCTAAAATCAGTCTTTTGGAAAGAGAATGTCTATGGTAGAAAAGTAACACACTCCTTTACTTATAATAATCTGTATCTTCTGCTATGAAAACAGAGACTGACTTCATTTCACTTGTTTTGATAATCTCTTACTATGGTCTTAAAGTGTACACTGCTTATACTCAAATAAACACTTCTTTTCCTCAAGGTGCAAGATTGCCATGTGTTAAGATACGTTCCAAAGGAAGAGTCTGGTGGAAAAACAGCTAAGCTGCTTGTTGGAGGCAAAAACGTATCTCCTTTTTTTGTAAGTGAACCACTTTGGGTGTTACTGTTAAAATAGTTGTTTCTGTTGTCATTGTGATAGGAAAGGAGCATGGATAGATTTCTCTGAAAGATTAACTGGCAGACACCTGTGCTTTGGAACACATCTGTTGTCACATTTACTCTTGCTTATTTCCTCATGTTAATGTAAATTGTTGGTTGAGAGAACAACAAGAGTGTTTTGAAAGTTTTGCCACTCGATTCTCTGGGAAAGCTCTGGGTTTAGAAAGTTGCTTTGATTGCAGTGTCCCTTGCTGAGGAAAGGGTCTGAAGGACCCTGACCAGAGTAGAAACATGTTCACCATGTCTGTGGAGGTGCAATTAGGATGAGAACTGTAAGATGCACACCTTAATGCCTGTTGTGACCTTAGCCAGCCTCTTTGGTTGGTTAGGTTTTGTTCTCTAGCTTACTCTTCTGCACTGCTTTATTAGGTGTAGTTGTAGTTTTTCCACATATCTGTTGACATTGTTTAATTTGCCTGTAGTTTTACTGATGAGTAATTTTAAATTTTCAAGAAAATAGGTTCATGATTATAGCTCATCAACAGCCATATCCAAGCCAGTCACTGCTTCAGACACCCCAGTTGCCTGATGGGCAATTCCCAGAGACCTTGAGTGGTTAAGGTTGTCTGGCAGAGCTGTCATTCCTGGCAGGGAAAATTGAGTTAAAGAGCAAGGCAGGAACAAAGCTTTCTGTCAAAGGATTGGGGTTTCTCTGATCCATTATTTCTGTAAAATACCATTTTTCACTTCTTGCAGTGTCCTGGCACATATTTGTGTGATTCAAGGAAGTAAAAAAATCCAGGGCTTGTAACTATTGAGCAGATTTTCTTGGTTCATTGTGGCTTTTTGAGGACATAGATTTCACTTTTTCAAACTGATGGTTGTTCCACAGCCTCAAAAATAATCTGTGTACTTATTTCTGCTTTAGCAGAGGTAAGGGAAGAAACAGCTTTTTTCATTTGCTAAATCTGTTGGACTTTATGGTATGTTCTACAGATTTTGAAGGGGCTGATACTGGTACCTTTCTTTTATTTTTCAGTGGGTTTATGTCATGTTTCACCAGCACTGCTTGTAGTTTCCAGGTGTCTGTCCTGTCACTTTAGTCCATTTCCACTTTCCAGGTGTGACATATTTCCTGGAAAAATGACAGCTCTGTTTTTTCTTTCCTGTTACTTTTGTCTAAGACATGCAAGAATCACGTGAATAACAATTTTCAAGTTGCGTTTTGCCCATTGGACTCCCCACAGCTGATCTTCTCATGAAAATGATGTTACCAATAATTCAGTACCTTGTCAGAGTAAAATCATGCAGGAAGGAAGGAGGTATAAAGAAAACTTCTGTTTAAATAGCTCCTATGAACTAAGAACATTTCTTCAAAGATGAACTACCTAAAAAGTCAACTAAATGACTTTTCAGTAGTGTGAGTTATGTTAATGACTCTCTCTGGGCATAACTTTTCCCAAGTTAGTTTCTATTGATTCAGTTCAGCCTAGACTCATTTTAATAAAGAAATTAATGAAATATCCTTGGCCAATCTGTGGTGAGGACATGGCTTGAATCTTAACTGTGTATTATTGTTATACTGAGCTCTGTATCATTATTATTATTATTGTTTATCATCATCATTGTATAAACGAGATAATATCTGAGGAAGAATTTAGCATGCTGATCCTGAGCAATGTTACTTGTTAAGGTACTGACAAATTATGTATTTCTGGGGTTTAGCTGCAAGTTGAAATCATTGCTCTGCTATATTTATCAGCCTTTTTATGTGTTTCATTTCTCTTTGAAGTGTTGAAAGTGAGAATGAAAAGAAAGGTGAATGATACTGTATTGTATTAGCATAAGCAAATTATCTTCTCTTAGTTCCTCATAAGAACATCGGTCTGCCTCGGATTCCTCACAGCTACTGATTTTTAATGAGTCCAAACAAAAGATTCCTTCAGTAATTTTACTAACACAGAATTTCCCGTATTTCTTTTGAGTGCCAAATTGCTGAAAAACTGATGACTATTGCATTTTTAGCAAGATTTTTTTTCCTTTTTAGCTTGATGTACGTCACTCTGTTACAAGTGAACAGATTTTTCATTATTTTTTTAATGCAAAATTATCCTCAAAAGTGCAATTCTGTCAGTGTTCTATCATTTTTTTTTGTCAAAACATTTATATGCTTCCTGTAAGTGAGGGCATATCCATCATTTTCCTATAATACTGGAAGATAACCATAGAATCATAGAATGGATTGGGTTGGAAAAGACCTCCGAAATCATCAAGTCCAATCCTTGGTCCAACTCCAGTCCCTTTACCAGATCATGGCACTCAGTGCCACAGCCAAGCTCAGTTGAAAAACCTACAGGGATGGGGAATCCACCCCCTCTCTGGGCAGCCCATTCCAATACCTGATTACTCTCTCTGGAAAGAATTTTTTTCTGCTCTCCAACTTAAATTTCCCGTGGCAGAGCTTGAGCCCGTGCCCCCTTGTCCTATTGCTGAGTGCCTGGGAGAAGAGACCAACCCCCATCTGGCTAGAACTTCCCTTCAGGTAGTTCTAGACAGTGCTGAGGTCACCTCTGAGCCTCCTCTTCTCCAGGCTAAACACCCCCAGCTCCCTCAGCCTCTCCCCACAGCACTTGTGCTCCAGTCCCTTCACCAGCCTCATTGCTCTTCTCTGGACCCGCTCCAGCCCCTCAATATAATGTTAGGGATTTTAAAAATTCAGAACATCTGCGAATTCACCCCTTGTAAAGACTGCAGTGTTTTGTTTGTGAAAATACATCTTTTTGACTTGACTGTTTGAAGACTTGTTGCAGTAGAACAGTGCAAGGCTACAGCCTTGGGCAGGACTCTTGAGAGACGAGTCAATTTTACCCTTTGGCCTCACTGTGCTGCTCTTCAGCTGTGGTGGCTCCCCAAGGGCCCCTGCTCAGCTCGGAGCTGCCCTGGCTGGAGCCTGAGGCAGCAGTGCTACAGAACAGTGGAACTAAAGGGTTGATATACAGGCATTTAGTAGGAAGGCCATATCTTTATTTTTAATTCTCACATATGGTCCTACAGATTAATACAGTTGTCCTCTATTAATGCCTCAGATAGTTGTGGTCTTTGGGAAGATCTTGTATGTAGTTGATTTTTTTTTTAAAGGTATTCAATGTGTTTTGTGCTGTGAACTCAAGTTAACAAATCACTTGAAAAAAACTTTCCACTCTCAAGGACTTTGTATCCACACTTTCTCCTCAAAGAGATTTTTAAACTTAAAGTTTAGGATTTTGTCTTAAGAGGTCCTCATCCTCTTGCTTCCTCATTCTTCATAAAACTTCCTCTCTTGTTCTAACACTTTAACAAATTTTTGAAACCAAATGAAAGGGCAGATTTTCAAAACTGTGTTTTCAAATAAGCTGTGTTACAATTGTAAAGGTATCCACATTTATATATCCAAAATAATTTTGAGAGAGAGGGAACTGCACAGGAGTTGTAAGAAGCGAACCTCAGAGATGAGACTGTCCCAGTGTGCTTAAATTAGATGCTTAAATTGCTTTCTTAGGAGAATTCCTTGGAAGAAAAATAAGCTGCATTGCTTTTTAATTATGGTCACAATTTTCCTGCATCACTGTTTCTGTTTCTTGGTTTCATCCCAGTGGCCAACTGTTCTGTGAGTTGTCTTGTTTGAAACAGCTGAGAAGGATTTTAAGTACTTTGACAATTTGTCAGAGTCCTCTGAAAAGAAGATCCTTCTTTAGTAAGTCAGCAGTGGTTTGACACTGAGTGTACTTGGTGTGCCTTACAAATACATGAATCATAAAATTGTTCTTCATATTTATTCTTTTGTCCAGAGACTCAAAATTTTCTTCTGTGGAAAGTTAAGCTTTCTGAGAAGTTTCTGCAAGATGAGACTTTGTTTCTGTGGTTTTCTTAGTTAAATGAAATAAATCATATTTATGGTGGTGTGGAACTAAGTCATCAGAAGCTTTGAAAAAGAGAATATACTTTTAAATTATTGCAAAACTCTCTGTAAGTCATCACAAAAGCAGCAGTATCCTTTCTTTACATTCTAAATGATTGGTTTCCCATTCCTGATCTTAGAAATCTTCATGTATATCTTGTTTCTGTGATGTACCTGTAGGGTAACTAGTCGACAGAAAATAAAATGCAGACACAGGGGTTTTAAATGAATTTTATATAGAGATAAAATGCTAGTCTCAAGATAAAATTTTAGTATGATGTATCTGTTTCTCTGAGTGGTGCTGACAGTCTGTAATCATTTTCTGTGCCAGGTGGATGCTTGGGTATATTAAGATTACATCTTTTTTATGGCTGCTTTTTGTTGCAGAAAGCAGAGTCTGCACTGCAGATCTTTAAAGAAGCTGGGGTGCCACGGAAGCAGAAAGTTGCAACATTTAATGTAACAGATGATGCCATCATTAAGCCAGGTAATTTTTTGGAGCTACTGATTATTACATACATAATCATGTAACATCTGCCACCTCTGGACCTAAACAAAGTTATGACATGTATTTCAATTTTTATCTGTATGGAAGTTGCTGGTTTCTTCTTTGTCATTAAGTACAAGCAAACTTTTTTTCTTAGGGAAAATCAGAAATTTAGTTTTTGGTTGATGAGAAGTAGGATTTCCTTTTCCTGGGTACTATGTTTCCATTGATTAGAAAGTAAGTCTAATGCAAACTTACTAATATAAACATTGAATTAAGAAATAAATCACTGCAACCTTGAGTTACTTGTTGGGAGTAAATGCAAATACAGTTACAGGAAATTCTCCCTTAATCCTTGTGAGAGGGACACAGAATTTTGTGGTAATGTTTCTCTGGAGCCTAAAATAGCAGTTTGAGGTTTTTTTCTTCTTGCTGCACTCAGAAGTAGGACTGATGGCTGTCACCTAGGGTGCTTTTTCTGGCAGTTTGCAAAGTAAAGCACACTGAAACATGTTTATAACAGGTGTTCTCACTAAAAATCAGGATTAGTAATGAAAAGTTTGAAGTTTCTGCAGTTTTAATAGGTAGTGCTGCCTTCATTTTTGACAATTACAGGTATTTTCTGAAGAATTGTGTAGGATTGGAAATTCTATTGTGTTGCATCTTTCCTTGACATTAGTGAAGCTTTTTGCAAGACCTTTTTAAGACAGTGTGGTAACTGATAAAAATGAGATCTGACATGAAGAGAAGTCTGGACTGAGAAATGGAAGCAAAAGCTTGAGATGAAGCAGAATTGCAAGTTTTCAATAAACTGCTTTTGCAATGCAGGTGTTTTGTACATGACATCCTTTATGTGCGTGATTTTGTGTCTGTTGACAGGCATCGTTTCCCAGGTATATATAGATTATATAAATATAACATAAAATAATATGAGGATTTTAATACCTGAGACTTATGAGAGGTTTACATTCATACAGATTTGAAAAAGCTGTGGACAAAAAGCAGTTAAACTTTCACTTTTTTATTGGATATAAAACAGACTGGGAACTGAAATATGCAGCTCCATGTATCTTCAGATTAAAGTTCCTTTATAATGACCCAAGTTATTAATATTGGTTTGTTGTGGGTTTTTGGAAGCTGCTAATAAAAGAATATTGCACTGGGATGACAAAAATCACTGAAGACAAAATAAATCCAAAATTAATGTTTTGATACTGCAAGTATATAAGGAATTGGTGTAATTACAGGGAGGTGAGTGATGTCGCTGACCTACAGTAGCACTTCTGCCAGAGTTCAGTGTGCAGGTAATTCCCCACTGGGTGAGGCAGTGCTTCTGCCACAGTCCATAGTTTGGAAACACTGTGTCTTAACAGAGAGGAAGCATTGCAAAACTGTCCTTTTTATTCTTCTTAACCCCATTTTTATAGTAAGTGGGTTATCTTTGTGGCTTGGTTGTTTTTTGTTTTGTTTTTTTAAAAACCCTCCACTTAGGGAAGTACTGGTAGTTCTAAGTGCAGCATGTTCTTCTTTCTTGCTGTGTGTATTTATTATGAGTCTTAACTAATTAGGCATTCTGGGCTTTGTCTCTTTTGATGTATGAGTGCAATGCATCTGAGTAAAGCCCCAGCCCCTCCTATTTGTCTGAAATTGGGCTGGGATCTGAGAAATGTGCTTAAGTAGTAAACACAAAGCATCTATTTTAGTCAGTCATGTTCATAAAGAAGAACAAATAATATGTGAATAAGAGTTTCCTTTCCTTTCCTGTGGCTGCAGTCTACCCTGGATGGTGATTCAAGGGTTTCAGCACTCAGTTGAACATGCTCTCTCCTCCTCTTTTGAAGGTACTCCCCTGTACGCCGCTCACTTCCGCCCGGGGCAGTTCGTGGATGTCACTGCAAAAACGTACGTTCCTATGGATGTAACGGGCGGGGCTCGTCTCAAACTGGCTGCTTGATTCTTGCTTTTCCCCCTCTACTTTGTCTTGAACCCCTGGCTCACAAAAGCTGGAACACAATTGCCAGGGTAGTGGCAGGAGACAGAGTCCATTCACTCATTGGGTCAAAAATAATCAAATGATCTTTCCTTGCTGAGGCTTCTTTGTGGTTTTGAGCGAGGGAGGTGGGTAATTAATGCTCCCAGGGCTGTGCTGCTGCCTGTGTTGTCTGTCACATGTGCATGGAAGGGCTACACAAACAGCTTGGGAAGGAGTTGCTGGAGCTTAGTGTGGGCAAGGAGAGCTGTAATGCAGCATCTGTGGCATGTAGAAATGGGAAATAAGTGCTGTGAGACCTCACTTGTCACACTGCCTAATTTTGATTTGGTGAAGAGAATTATATCATGTATCATCAAGAAAAGCAAAAAGATTGTGAATACATTTATCATGACAACAGGGTTGTCCAATTCCATTTTTTTTGCTTTCTCTTAGGTTCCAGCTCATGTCCTTGCCAGCAGTGGCTAATGGTGTTTTACTTGAATGTGGGAGGGATGATTTCCTCTCAGAGCACTGCACATGCCAAATTAGAGCTCAAGTGGTAGACGGTGTCAAAACTAAAACTGGCATCTTGTGGCAAAGACACATGGCTCTTGTGGTACATCTGTGGTTTCCACTGACCCAGAGAACTGAGAACTGCAGTCTGCATATTTCACTGAAGTGCTATTTTTGTTGGGCTGTAATACAAAGATAATATTTTCCATTAGATGTTTTATTTTTTGTACCTGATGGAGACAATACGCAGCTGTAATTGCCTCACAGGTGTAATACCTATGAATGTGTTATGCCATTCACAGGGTTTTGTACATGTGGGGGAACCAACCATATCAGTACAGCTGGGTAGGCAGTTCTAGTGCACCTTACTGCATTTATGAGGGCACCCTGTTGGGAAAAGGAGGTCGAGGAGTTGACTGGAATTAGTATTTTTCCTATGTCAGACTTCCTTATGTAATACTTAGCTCTGGCATATTATTCATTCTGCTTCTAAATTGCATTCAGTGAACAGCCTGTAAGAGACAATATCCTGTTTGCAAAACAAAGCACAGGATCATTAGGAATACAGTTATTTAATGAAGATTAAGTGTCACTGTTTGTTAATGCAGAAAAGCTTTGTTTTTCTAGAAGTATTTCAAGGACTAGGAAAGGGATTTTTTGGCATGTAGCAGATACTGGTAAGCAGCCACAGGGTGTTGATTTGTATCTTGCTATTTGAAAATACTAGCAGGCTAAAAATGGACTGAATTCTTGGTTGTGTTCAGTGAATCCATCTTAGATTGCAATTCCATGTTTCTAGTCTGTTTTCTCCAGATATTTGTATGCTCTCATTTCAGAAATTAGCTGTTTGTACTGCTGATTTGATAGCACAGTACCTTTAATCCTTCTGTACAGGTGAAGAAAAAGATTTTCTGCCAAAGTCTTCCTCTGTAAAAATTTTTTTAACCTATTTGTGCAGCTTACTCACATTCCGATTTCTGCTTTTAAAATTTATTTCCTCTTAATTTCCACTTTCCTGGAATGCTTCATTTATCTTATTCCCTTAACTTTTGGGCAAGAATTAAGTTATTTTACCACATTTCCTGCTTTAGGTTGAAAGAAACCTTAAGGATCATCTAGTTCCAACCCCCTGCTGCGGACAGGAAAACCTTCTGCTAGACCAGCTTTGGTCAAAGCCCTGTTGAACCTGGTTCCTCCTGATTCAGACCATTGTGGATTTAAAAGAGAGTAATTCCTAAAAACTTGGTGTCACCACTAGTGAAGTTTTGAGAAATAGTTTCACATGAACATTTTTACATTTTTAAGATTGACAATAGTTTTGTTTTAATGGAGGAATGATGACCCTGAGATGAGCTCAGTTGGTTAAACCTTGATTGTAATAATGCCAAGGTCATGGGTTCAATCCCCTGTGTGGGCCATTGACTTAAGAGTTGGACTCGATGATCCTTGTGGGTCCCTTCCAACTCAGAATAGTCTGTGAGTCTGAGGAAACACTGAAGTGTGCAATGTTTGAAATCACATAGATGAAAATAGCAGTGCTGCTGGTTGTAGCATGATTAATTCTAATTATTCCTTTAAAAAAGAAAGATAAATAATGTCACCTCAATGGGGAGATAATATAGGGAAATATAAAGAATATTTTAATTTTTTGCCAACTCTTAATTATTCAGATGAACAAGATAGCTTTCTGTATGCTTCCTTCTGCCAAAATACAAATCAAAAATATGGTTAAAAATGAGCAGGCTTTTCTTAGTTATCATACACTGAATGAAGGACTTGCACTACATTTCAGAAATCTTAGTTAGCATCTTCACTTGGTTACCAAAGTGTAGAGTATTTTTTTATGACTGTCTTCTTTTAACCTTCACTACAACTGTTTTTGTCAAAGTCTTTTGAAATGTTTTGATTCATTTATGCCTCTGCAAAGAAGAACACCTTCACAAGAACAAGAAGATTCAGTTACAGATGTGTGCAGTTTGTTTTTATTTGAAGTCTCACGTTTTGTTCGGCACAGTATGAGTAGCTTTTAGAGCACTGTTAGTGCTGTCAGTCTTCTGTAGTGCTGAAATATTTTCTTGAGTAGTTACTTGCACGAATTTAAGAGCTCAGTCCTTAAGTTTAACTCTGATATGCTTTGAGCTAAAATGTACAGCATTGTCCAGAAACAACTTGTCTCATAGGCTGCACTTCTGTGACCCCACCTGTAGTGCTGGGGTCCCAAAGACAGGGAGGATGTTGAGCTGTTGGAGGAGTGCAGAGGAGGGCCGTCAAGAGGATGAGAGGGATGGAATGCCTCTCCTGTGAGTAAGGGCTGAGAGAACTGGGATAGTTCAGCCTGGAGAAGAGAAGGCTTCAGGGTGACCTAATGGTGACCTTACAGTACTTGAAGGAAACCAACAAGAAAGATGGAGAGAAACTGTTTACAAGGGCCTGGAGTGACAGGACACGGGGAAATCACTTCAAAGTGAGAGTATGTTTAGATTAGCTATTAGGAAGAAATTCTTTACTGTGAGGATGGTGAGGCATGGAACAGCTTTCCCACAGAAGGGGTGGATGCCCCAATCCCTGGAAGTGCTCAAGGCCAGGTTGGATGAAACCCCGAGCAACCTGGTCTCATGGAAGGTGTCCTGCCCTTCCTTGGCAGGGGGTTTGGGGCTGGATTTTGTTGAAGGTCCCTTCCAACCCAGGCCAGTCTGTGATGCCTCTAGCATGGCCTCCTTAAGCTGGCACAGGCTGCTGCCCAAAGGGGGGTGGTGCTCTCTCCCACAGTGTCCCCATCGACCTTCTGTTGCTGGTCCTGGCATCCTGAATTGCTTGAGGGAGAAGATCAGTGTTGGACACCTGTATTCTTCTCTGGACTGGTTTTCAGGTGGATCAGTGGTGTGCCCCAGCCTGCTGAGGGAGCTCCTGCACTAGTACATCACTGATCAGAACATGGAGACAGGGAGAGGCAGGGCCATGCCTGCAGTGGTACCCAGTGCCCTATGGAGATGGAATTGTATCTTAGTCCTTTTCTGCCACCTCACAACGTGTTTTGTGAATGTTTCGGGAAAATTTTGGAGCATGAGAAATTTTGCCACTCCAAGTTACAACAAAAGTGGTTTTGTTTGAAATGTGTCAGAATGAAGTGGTGATTCTGGAGTGGTTTGGGCTTATTTGAGCCTTGCTGGGTAAACAGTGTAATCTGAGCCTCAAAGTGTGCTCCACACTTGTCTGAAATCATTGGACTAAGTAGGTGGAATCCTCTTCCCCTACAGCATCTAAATAATGGTCTTTTAAATTACCTATGTTTGAAGAGTTAGCAGCAAACTAAATCATTGCTTAACTAGAGTGCTTTATTCCAGTAGCTTTCTAAATTAAAGTTATCTCATTAGGTACTGGCACTTTTCTTGTACCAAACCTGGAAAATGAGGGTTTGTACAAAATTAGGTGGTTGACCTAAATACCTGCTTTCCTGCAGGTGAGACTAAAATAACTGTGTGCAATTAAACTCTAATTAATTCTACAGAAGGATTCCTTTCCTTTCATTTAGCATTTGTTTTTCCTAGTGTTCCATATTGTCATTGCTGCCAGCAATTCCTTTCTGGCACTCAGGTAAATATGTTTCATTCAGTGAAACCAAGTAAAGTAAGTGACTAAATTCCATATACTGAAGAACATGGCATTGCACATTTCAAGTCCAATAAAGATAAGTCTCATGCATGTGGGGTTTTTGTTCAGATATGGTGTTCAATGTTCCTCTTGTTGGAACAAGAATGTGTAGTCCTCGATTCAAGCCAAAACAACTGGTAGAAGGTATCTCAGCAAGATACCACAGCAGTGAGTAGGATGTCATTCTGCTTCAGTGTGGGTTCTTGGTTATCGTATCTCAGGTGCTGCACACAACGTGATTGTTTCTGAGTGGATTGTAGTTATTTATTCTGTTAAATTAGTATGTGGTACTGGATTAAGATCCTGTTTCAACAGACCTTAGTGTTTTGTGAAAATACTGGCAGTTGTCAGTACTATGCCTATGAAGAGATTTTGATACCTCTTGTGTTTGAGTTTGTTCTAAATTAGAGGTATATTCTCTTTCTTGGGGCGGTCCCGTGGCGTAGTGGAGAGCACTCCGGTCTCCGACTCCCAAGGTCGCGAGTTCGAGTCTCAGTACGGACCATCCCCCCGGCAGTTCAAGCCTCCCTGCCATCCCATCCCGTCAGATCTCGGATGCTCAGCAGGGTCAGCCCCGGTCAGTACCGGGTGCTGTGACAGTCCCAAGGACTTCACTGTCACTGTCCAAGCTCGCTCGGCCGTGGCAAATGAACCTTAGGACTTAAACGGTGGGGCCAGTTCTGTGCATGCTGTGCCTCACCTTAAAAATCCACTGCGCAGGCTCGGAGGGCACACGTGGGGGTGAGCCCTGCCCAAATCTTCGTTCGCGAAGATTGGCCATTATTATTATTATTCTCTTTCTTATAAAACGTTTTGCAGGTTTAAAATAACAATATGTAGAGTGATGTCGGTAGGATTTTTTTAGGAAGAAAGTCAGGGATTCTTTTAATACTTTTCGAAATGGAATTGTGATGCAGATCACCATAGAAAAGTTACTCCAGGAAAGCTGCACGTTTGGTTGGTGTCCTATTATAAGCATATTGGCTAATGCAGAATTACTTAGACTATGGTATTGCACTAAAAATAACATAAGAACCATGTATATAAAATAGCGTGTATTGCATGTGTGAGAACAGGATGTTTTAATCTTTCCATTTGGTGAGCTCACACTAATTTCGTGTTATCCAGTAGGTGTTGGAAATGAACTCACAAAGCTTCCTAAGTAGTGCAAGATCAGTTTTCTTTTGGGGGAGTTTTCCGTTTCATTCACTTCTGTAAAATAATGGCTTAGGTTGGGTTTCAGTAATTATCTTTCTTGTCTTGTATTCATGATACTGGCTGAATTTATTCACATCTACTAACTTGGAAGAAATTTTAAGGGGGCAATTAAACAATTCTAAATTATTTTAAATTAGTGATACTAATAACTGACCCCTGGTGTCAGTTCAGAAGTCAACAAGAATATATTTTACATATCTTTGTTAATTTTTGGCAGAATAAAAAAGTTGAAGACAACTGTAAACTGTACTCTGATTTTCCATAATATTTCTTGGACAGCATGCATCTGAAGTTCTCTTCCTTGTTTAGTTTCAAAAGCACTTTGCATTTCCTGCAATTGGAAGTATGTAACAGCTTTGCATTAGAAATACAGATAAATTTTGAGTCATGCAAAATTTACTCATAATGGTTTTTTTGCATATAGTAGAGAAATCCACCACTTGTCTGAAAACATTCACATCGATTTGTGCTGTAAAAACACTGTTCTTTAGAATGATTGAGGTGTATTGGCTGAGCAATTCTCCTTCCTAAATTTTATTATAAAGCAAATGTTAGTAGTTCCTTATTTTATTTTAAACTTTACATTTGATTTACATAATTCTGTAGTTCCTATTCTGGTTGCAGCTTTATTTCAGATAAAGCATCAGTTTAAGGAAGAAATACACACTGTGGAATTGCTTTTTCTATTGAAATGTTTAAAGAACATTATACATTGTTTATTTTTTTATTCAAAACTCCAAAATAAAGAAAGGGTAGATTAATTAATAAAAAATTGTTTTTATTTCAATCACAATGGTGTTTGTGTCATCGAATAGAACATTAATGTTCAGAAAGTCATAAGGTAAAGTGTATTTGTAGGTAATTCAGTTGTTTTCAGTCAATTTTTCATAAGTAAAAAAATAAACTAATCTGAACCATTATTGAACTAATATGATGACAGAGCCTTGGTAGATAGTAAAACATTGCACATTATGAAATACTCCTAATTTCAGCCTTGTGGTATTTTTCCTTGACTTTAGGCAGAATCTTTCAGAGGTTGGACATTTGTTTTCATAGTCCAGATCAACAGATACTAGAGAATTTTCAGGCTTACCAGAGTGCTCTTTTTAGGCTGATCACACTTTCTATAGATTTCCTAAGGCTGTGGTACTGTAAAGTCTGGGGCTGTTCACATGAAAGAAGTGGCCCAAGGAGCTGATGAATGTAGTCTATTGCATAAATCACTGAACAACAGCAACTCTTATCTTGTGGTGTAATCACTTCTTTCTGAAGATACAACGTTTGATGTACTAAACATTTTTTGTTCAAAATACATCTAAGTATTTATTATGTTTTTATTTTTAAAAGTGCAGTTGACAGTATTCTAAATAGCTCATGTTTAAAAATGAGCAATCTGAATGAAATACTGCAATGGTTTCATGATGTCATGCTTCTTGATTGAAGTTGACAGTACTGTTTACTTCTGCAGTGGTGGCTTTCTGTGGTTGTGTGGTTCTCTCTGAGTTGCAAGGACATTTTTGCAGCCAAAGAATCGATCCTGCCCTGGATCTGCTTGCTCTGGTGGCTGTGCAGCTGGTGCTGTGCAACCTGCTTGCTGTTGGGTTTG
This sequence comes from Sakesphorus luctuosus, assembly GCA_013396695.1. Taxonomy (NCBI): domain Eukaryota; kingdom Metazoa; phylum Chordata; class Aves; order Passeriformes; family Thamnophilidae; genus Sakesphorus; species Sakesphorus luctuosus. Next base: position 171,488 of record VWZD01003139.1, read on the forward strand.
CAGGCTTTGGTGAGTCCATCTTCCAGCTGGAGATGCCAGGAGTGGGCTGCTTGGAAAACAAGGCCAATAATAGCATTTTGGCAGAACAGATTGCAGTTTTCCTATAGCTTTGTTTCCCTATTTATTTCAAAGGTACTGGTCCCCTACCAATTGCTGTTTATTACTGCAAGCTTTTAAAATAAGCTCATTCCATGAGAAACTGGTGTTCCAAAGCCTTGCATCCTTTGGATTTCTGTCTTGTGTTCCTGATTCCAGGTAACCTAGGTCCTCCCTCCTGGAGGAGCCTTCCTTTAGCTTCCTCTCTGGCCCTGACCCTCTTCATATCCCCAGGGTTCACAGCCTGCTGGCCTGGAAGGACTGTCTTGCTGGTGACCACCACCTGCATGACTGGCCAGCTGGCAAGCCAGAGGAACACATCTCTACTCAAATTGTGCTTTAGCATTTAGCTGTTGATAAGGAACAAAAAAAATTAAGGAGCTTCTAATTAGTAACTTTTTACTCAAAGAATGACATGTCTTATCTTTGCCAAATTTAGCTGGGATTGATCTCTTTGTTCTAAGCAACTCTTGTTTCCCTATGGTTCTGTGACTGCTGAGAGTCTTTCAGTTTGTGGCTGATTTTGACTGCAGTTTGACATGCTCAGGTTATCTGTGGCGGCAATTAGAGAATTATTCAAGTGGTAAAAGGCAAGAATCTGGTTTTCCTGAATGTTGGTGTTTTCCACATTTGTATATTTTCTCTAGTTTTTCTTGGTAGGCTGAGCAGGGGAGTGAGCAAAGTGCAGCCCCTGTACAGAATGTGCTCTCTGCATGCTCATACCTGGTTTTGTTTTGCTGTGTTTGGCCAGAAGGTTCTAATACTTGAACTAATAGTTCCGTGACATTGCAAAGTGCATTAGCAGAGGAAGGATTTCTGTAAATTGGAGGAAAAGGATCACCTTGTTCAATGAATTAAATAATCAGTGCAGCCATAAACCCTGTGGTCAGATTGCCCCTTTTGGAAACAGACAATGCCAGTTCAAACACACACTTTAATCGGCTTTGCCTTTGTGTGGTGATAAGGTGGGTTTTCCTCTTGAGTCTGTTCTGCAGTAAATAGAGAACTCCAAAGCCAGTAATACTCTCATGTGCCTCAGAGATTAAGGGCATGGACTCTGAAAATATGTTTTATTGTTTACTATGTTTTAGACTTTATTTGTTAGATGAGTATAGATCAAGGGAGTTCTGTGTTTTCACTATACATAAAACTGTTTTCAAGAGATGAGTTTACTGTAGTGTGGAAAATGTTTCTTCATTTATTTTTATGCTAGTCTAAGCAGCCATCTCTTTCCTTTCTCGATGCTTAGGGCCTGTCATTAAGTTTTGGTATATGCTACTGTACAGTTGCTTTTTTATTGTTTTTTTTTGTTGGCTTTTTGGTTCGTTTGTTTCGAGGGATGTTTGTTCTGGTGTCCACTTGATGAAGGCTTCATTATAGTAACAGTTACTGAGCATGATCCCAGCAAGACACATTTTAGGTTAGTTTTTTGCCTATTTTGACACTCTTCTAGTGCTTCTTATTCTGTAAATGAACCTTTAAGCATTGTGTTGGAATATGTTTATGGTATGGATAAGTGTATTCCTCTCTCTGCTGAAAGAGGTAAAAGGATCATGAGCCTGACTGAAATTACTGGTTATTGCTAAAAACCTTGAGTCTGACTAACCCAGGTATTTTTCTTACTTGTTTTTGTTTCCAGAATTGGTAAAGGATTTCAAGGTGTCATGAAAAGGTGGGGGTTTAAAGGTCAGCCTGCGAGCCATGGCCAGACAAAAACTCACAGACGACCTGGAGCGATATCTACGAATGTGAGGATGCTTATTGCCTGTTTAAACATTCTCAGTACTGTCAGAACTGCTTATTAAACGTGAACAATGTCAGAACATGTAGCTGCTGCATTGGCTCTGTGGTAGCAGGGAATCCCAGCTGTTCCAAAGGAAGATCAGGAATCTCATGGGCAATGCTGTTCTCTTATGCCTCGATCTGTGAATATTCGGTGTTGTTGGTGAGCACACACAGTTCAGCCGAGCAAACTGTCATATTTTGTAGTGTAGCTGAGAGGAATAGTGGTAATTCTTCGAATAGAGTTCTAAGAAGCCTTTATCAGACCATTTGTAGATTGGAAAGGACTTGCCTGTTATTTCACACTGCAGATATGATACCATTCTTTGGAATCCTTGTTGCTTTTGTCACCTTGCCTGGCTTGTGTAACTGCTTAATGAGCTGAGTCCCCTAAACTTGTAGGGAATATTTCCCCAAAGTTTGTAAGCTTCTAAGCATTTTTAAGCCAAGTACAGAGTCATATTTTTACATTTCAAACTAAATAAAATTAATATAAAAGCTCTTTGAGCAAATTTAATTTTAAACTTTGTCCTATTAATGGTCTATAATATTTAGACCAAAGTAAGAGGAATTTTTTCTATCTAATTAAGATCAACTGAGTCACAGTACTGAACCTGAACTTCCTGTAATTTTCTTAGGGAAAATTAAAATAAAAATTAAAAACTATTAATAATGCTTAGAGAATACTAAAGCAAAAAGGCAACAGACAATGAAGTTAGAGTAACTGAGAGTGTAAAATCATGCATTACTGATTTATAGCGTTCAGTTTCAGCTGGAAAAAAAAATCAACACCTGCCACTTGTTTTCACTGATGAATGTAAATATTTGAACACAGAACACTGTTTTAGCAGATGGTATTTATCATTACAAAATAACCCCTCTTTACTGTCTTTAAGTTAGAATTTCCTAAGCAGTAATGCTGGATGTAATTTCACAAAGTATATAGAATGAAAAATAGGACTGGAAATGGGTGTGTTGCAAAGGAAAGAAAGTTGAAGGATGCAATAGGGGAAAAACAATGCTTGATAGTATTTTCCCATCTAGTGTTGACCATCTCAGACATTTTTGTGATCCTCTCCCTAGAACTGCATTGGAACTGATTTCCTGAAATTATGATTTTCAATAAATAACAGAGAGGTGCAGGATACAAATTCCTTGATAACAATGTAGAATTTAAAATTACTGCACTGTTTCTGCCTTTTTTTCCACCTTTATTGTCCAGTTTATACCCAGCCAATAACAAATGGGATGCAGAAACGAAGCAATAGCAGTGAATGGAATTAAAACTCGGTTCTCAAAAATACATGTATTAAAACATATCTGATTTACATCAGCATAAAAGTCATGGGTTAGGGGTAGGAGGGGAGCTACGGTTTGTCTTCATTTTGGCAGCCTTCCAGTGCAGGATGTTCTGGAGCTCTGTGGCAGCACCCACAAGTAGTTCAGGCAAGTTTCCAGTTACTGCAGTCTGTGATGTAGGTGAGAGACTTGTCTTGACAGCAATCTTAGGAAAAAATTCTTGATTTTCACAGAGTGGAAGTATGAGAGGAGTACAGATTTTATTCTGAATCTATACACATTAAGTATTAAGCAAAGCCAGAATCTCTTTGTTGTAGCAATTTTATGATTGAGTTCTAGTATTTCAGGTAGCATGTAGAATAACACCTAACCTCTGGCAGGAGGTATTTAAAATGCTAATCAGGACTAGATTTTTTCATTATTATTCTTTCAGTATTATTTTCAACATTATTATCAGCATATTTTCTCTGGTGCTCCTCTGGAGTTTTTAATTGTATTTCTTGCAGTTAACACAATTTTTTTGGTGCTTTTTCTTATCTAGAAAGCTTCCAAAGTTTATCTGGGAAAGAAAATGCCTGGTAAAATGGGTAACATTTATAGGACAAGTTTTGGATTAAAGGTGAGTTCTGAGTGTATTGGACTGTGTATAAGGTGGTTGCATTGCCAAGCAGTGGGCTCAGTCATGTAGCCTTGTGTTGGTGTTGGTTGAAGGCCTAACTCCATCATGGCCCTTCACGTTCCTGTGCAGGAAGGACATTGTGGTTTCTGTCCAGACTCTGATTTGTACATGGCTGCAGCAGTTCCTGGGCTGCTAAGGCTGCTTTTCTCTGTCTCTGAAGGCAACCTCTGCAGTTGGCACAAAAACCCAATGGGCCCCTAGTTTGCAAAAAAGGGTGCTGCTGCTGTTCTCTGTTAACTGAAACTAATTTTCTGTACCTTGAGCACCTAACTGAATTAAGAAATTAACAAATTGTCACAGTAACATTTCCATGAGGATATTTGTTTTATTTTAATCCCCTGTGATGTTGGCTGTTGCTGTTGGAGGCAAAAGAGGCTTAGGAGCTTCAGTTGGTGTTATGCTGAACAAACAGCTGCCTTATCACATATAACCTGATCACCAGCCCTTTAAAGCTGGCTCAGACTCCTGCATTAGACAGTTCTGCACTCGGAGTGGCATGTGAGTGAATTTTGTGGGAAGGTTAGGCCTGTGCAGAGTATTCTGTGCAGGTCATTCTTCTTCCCCAGAGTGCCACCTCCAGTTAATCAGTCTGTGCTTTGCTGGACTACTGTTTGTAAAAGTGGGAATAGTCTCTAAATAAAGCTCAATGTCTGATTTGATTTCTGTCTCCTAGGTGTGGAGGATCAACACAAAACATGACATTATTTATGTAAATGGGGCTGTTCCAGGTCACACGAGTTGTCTGGTGAAGGTATGTTTGCTTGGACAGTGACAGAGAAGTCCTCGGGACTGCCACAGCACCCGGTACTGACCAGGGCTGACCCTGCTGAGCATCCGAGATGTGACGGGATGGGATGGCAGGGAGGCTTGAACTGCCAGGGGATGGTCCCCACTGAGACTCGAACTCAGGCCCTTGGGATTCAGAGTCCAGAGTGCTCTCCTTTACACCACGGGATCGCCCTTGAGTAAACTTAGTCTATCAGTATTAACTAATGGCACAAGGCACTTTCCTGACTGCTTCACTAATCCTTATACATATGTCTACAAGATCAGAATCTGTATTAATTATATCTGTAAGTTACTTATATTTAAAATGTTTCAAGTCAGTTAGCTACAATTTAGAAGTCCAGGTGTCTTCAAGTAAACATTTTGGCAAGTGCATTTCAGAGTTGCCACTAATTCCATTAATGAGGGTTAGGGATCCGTGGGAAGAATGAGGCTTTTCTTCCCTTGGAGCTCCTTGATTAACATAATGGAATATTTGAAAGATCTTGACCAAAATGCTCCAGGCTCAAACTTTTATGATGTTTAACAATAAATAACACTGTTTGAGGAAAAGGCACAGCAGGAGGTATTATTGCTATAAAGGAATAGCTTTCTAAAAATTGCCTCCACTCACACTTTTGGGAATTGGAGGCAGTATGGAGTCAGAAACAGTTCATTCCAGTTCCTTGAGCTGGTGAGTACATTCTGTGGGGCTTCTTTTCTTCCATAAAGCATTTGGAGTACATGTATCAAATAATTTTTTCCTTTATATTTTCAAATACATCTCCGAAGAGTAGAAAAAGCTTTAATTACAAAATCAAGCAAAGCAATACTATTTGGCACATATATGTTCTTTAATTTCCAGGGTTTTTCTCTCCATTTAGTCTTGCTGCACTTATCTGTGGTGTTTTTAGCTTGTCTTATGCCTTTCTTCCAGGATGTTTGCCCATATATTACTGTGTATTGGTTTGGATCTGTGGTTGGGGGGAGGAATTCTGGGATATTAGCATTCATAATTACCATTCATTCCACTAAATACCTCCCTGTAATTAAGTAGGACTAATATCTAGGGAAATTGGATCTGTCTGTCTTTCACAAGAAGTGAAATTTGCCTAACATTTCTCACTTTGGGTGCCTCCAAGAGCAAGGCATTTGTGTTCAGTACCCACTCTCTGTTGCTTGGTAACCATTAAAACCACAGTGCACCTTTAAAGCATATATTTGTTTTGTATGTTGTATTTTTGGAAACTTAGTGCATCAGCACTGTATTCAGACAGAGATGAAGCACTTAAATTTTTCAAGTTTCATTTTCAGCAGAATAAAATTGCAGAATACTAGGATTGATGGATTTCTGGTGTAATTAAAGTCAGTTTTCATTTGATATTGCACACTGAAGCATGCAGGTAAAAAACTGACATAAGGAATGTTTCTAGCCAATTGGAAAACTAATGAAAAAAGCTTACTTCAACATGGATTTCTTTGTGAGTTACAAGGTCTGGTAAAATTAAGACACTTTAGCAGTGTGCTAGAATGCATGGAATTTGTCTGTTGCAAAAGAAACATTGCAGAGTAAGGCCTTGTACTTCAGTGTGTTGTGCAGAAGATACCCTATCTCAGGTAACACCTGTTTCTGAGATCACAGGGCCTCTAGTTCCCATCTGTAGTAATTTTTTTCTTTCAAAAGTTTATGGCTCTGAATTTATCTCCAAGTGTAGTACCAAAAATTCTCTCTTAGAATCATAGAATCGATTGGATTGGAAAAGACCTCTGAGATCACCAAGTCCAACCCTTGGGCCAACTTCAGTCCCTTTACCAGATCATGGCACTCAGTGCCACATCCAATCTCAGTTTAAAAACCTCCAGGGATGGGGAATCCCCCCCCCCGTCTCTGGGCAGCCCATTCCAATGCCTGATTGCTCTCTCTGGAAAGAATTTTTTCTGATATCCAACTTAAATTTCCCCTTTCAGAGCTTGAGCCCGTGCCCCCTTGTCCTATTGCTGAGTGCCTGTCATTCCAGATAGAAGCACAAGATTTAATTCCCTTTTTAAGTAGTTTTTTTGCTTTATAATGCAGAGAATACTGTAGTATGGTATATTATAGTTCAAGATGTTGTGGTTTATCTTTGATAATGTTTTATAACTGTCCTAACTTGAGGCCCACAGCGTTCTTAGGACATTCAATGTTGACCACATTGAGTATATCATTTGTAGTGATAGCAGAAATTCTGGCAAATCTTGTAACCCATAGGAGTTGCTTAGCAAATTAGGTACAGAACTGGGCTTTCTGTTTGCTAGACCTGAGTTTGACTGAAATATACAGTTGAGCTTTAGTGTAATGTTCTGTTTGAGCTAATAGCTTAAGTCTTGAGACTTTTTTTTGTTTGGCCTTTTTTTTTTGAAGAAAAATCTTTAGTGATTTGCATCCTCCTTATTTTGTACCACTGTTTCCAGTATTGCTGTGTTGTGTTTCTGGCTGCTAATGCCTGAGTTGGGTGTACTCTGCTCAAACTGGGGACATGCACGAACAGTGTGATGCCTTCAGTTCTTTCACATTCCCTGTCCTGTGCCTTGGGTCCCATGAAGAGTTGTGTGGAGGTTTGGGGTGTTTTTGGTTGATTGGGGGTGTTTTAGGCCAAAATAAGGCTGGTCAGAGATAGATATAGTTCTTGCACTGAATTTTCTGTGTATGTTCAAAAATAATAGAGAAACTGAGCAAGGTAATGTATGACACCTGAGGAGATTATTTCTAACCTTTTTTTATATTTAAACACGTTTTTCTGATTAACCAACACCTTCCATTCTTTGGTGTGGTTGGTAACACAGCCAGAAGCCCTGTTAAACTACAAATATGAGTTGTGCCCTAAGCATCAATTTTTGCTGTTTAAGACGTATGGAGTCTTTTGTGGTGATTTCTGAATTTGTGTTTGTTTACACTCCCCAGTGTGCTGTCAGTGTAGGGGACATGTATATATGCAGTTTATTCATTGTGTGCAAAACCCTTCTATTCCAAAGATTTAGTGACAAAATCCCAACCAGCTCCAATTTCAGCTTTATCTAGTGTTTTTATTAATAAAAAGACTTGACAGAGAATACACTGTAAGTATATACATGACTATATATATCCTCTGTCTCTAGTATAGTGTACTATAATACATAGTACTGTTAATACAGCAGTTGAGTAAGCCAAGTATTTATGGTATATTGAATTATACAGTGAATGCTTTTATGGATTGTAATAGCCAGTTGGACTATCAGCCTGATTCCTTCTGTGGGTGACAGCTAAATTCCCTGGATTTTAGTAACAGAGCATGAAAACTGCCTCCTTTATTAGGGTTTTTCTCATAAGGTTACTGGGAGAACAGGCAGAGCTCTGCTGGGTCACCTGTACTGCGTGTCTGTGCTTATCCAACAAGTGCAGCTGTTGCTGCTGCCCACCACTGAACCCCTTTGTGCCACTGAGAAGTTACTGTGCAGGAATCTGAGGTGTTGGATACAGGAAGCCTTTGCTTCATAAATGCACAGGGAGTCATTCAGCAGTTCTCTGGAGAAGACAGACAGTTCATACTGTGGTTTAAGCTGCTAATCAGTACTTTCAGATGTAAATGAAATTGAGTTCTTCCTGTTAATAGAAATAACAATGGCAATATCTGATAATATAATAATATCCTTTTTTTAATTTTCAAGGGGGAAATAGGGATGTTCATTCATTTGGTAGCGATGCCCTGAGATGGTCCTTTTTTGCTTTAAATTGCATTTGAAAGCAATGAATGTAGAAGAGGGTGGAAAAAGAGCAGGAGTTTTCACCAGTCAAAAGAAATACTGTGTAAATTATACCAGTCAAAAGAAGGAGTCCATCAGAAGAAAATCATTTTACCATCAGATGTGACCTGTGCTTCTGGGATCTGTCAAGCTTCTGAGTAGCAAAATGAGACAGTATTGTACTCCCGTGAAAGCAACAATGGTTTGCTGAAAATGTTTCATGAGAATATAAAAAGTATTTTAAGAATTCTCCTTATCACACAAGAGGCATCATCTCTAAAATGCCCCTTAACATTAATATGTAATTAATGCAGTGTTAAGTCTGAACAGAAATCTTACATTTGTTTGGATAAACTGATGCAAGACTAAGATTAGACTTGCATTTGCCTTCAGTCAAGAGCAGATGTCTTGCTTCTAAATCCTGTCATAAAAAATTGTTTAAAGAAGAAAGGGGGGGGAAAAAGAAGGAAAACAAACATTTCAATTCCTTTCATTTTCCAGGTGTCCAAAACTGCCTGTAATGACACAGCCTGTGTGTAACAACACATTATTTCATGATTAAAATAAACGAAAGTAACAAAAAGTAGACATGAAAAACATTTTAATACAATATAGATTTAAAATATATAATTTTTAAAAGTTATAATTTAAAAGCTATAACTAAACTAATTTATTCTGATCTTTCTAATACTAACTCATGTGGAGACCACAGGAGGTTTGCTGTTGACAGAGAAGGCTTATGGTGTGTAATAGGATTAGAGAGTGAAAGAGAAAGGGCTAAGGGAAAAACAGATAACCAGTGAAGTTATTGAAACATGTTTTCATATAGTAAAAGAAACAGCCCCAGCATACTGAGAAGCAAGGCTGACATCTCTGAAGATGCCACTCTTCAGATGGCATTGTTGAGACAGTCTGACTGTTTCCTCCGAACTCTGGGCTGCTGGAACTGTTGCAGCAAAGGCCTTTGGGCTTGGCCCTCAGCCTGGTTTATTCTCTCTAGCTGTGTAATGGGAATTGGGAACTACAGGTACTTCCATAGTTCTATAGGGCAGTTTGAAGTGAGAGAGAATACCTTTTGAGGGAGGAGTCTGGTAGAAGAGGAATGGTCTATTTGAAAAGCTCCTTAGCCATCCTAACCAGTACAACATACTGAGCCCTTCAGCTCCTCATTCTCAGAAAAAAGTTCTCTTTTGTTTATCAACCCTGCACTTAATAAACAGTTGAAACATCAAATTTGTGGTACCCTTCATCTGCAGGAATCCTCACGGACTTGGAGAAAGGCTCCAGTAACAGCAGATATGAATGTGGTAAACAGTGTTGTCAGAACAGAGCTTCCAGGGGGCATAAAATTGTTTTATTTAATTTTTGCCATAAATCATAATTGTCTTATGTGAGGTTTTTGTCCAACCAAGTAAGAACAAGCTTCCTGTTCTTTAAAAGCCTACCAAAAATTTAAGAGGAAGAGCTTATCTTCTCTATGCTAAAATTTTGTCTAATCTATTTGTACTTTTTTTTAAAATCCACTTGAGTGTAGTGACTGAAAGGTTTATTACAGCTTGGGAGGAAGATCATTTGTAGCAATACAGAAATGAATTTAATTTTAAGTAAAATTTCATCGCTGAAGAATTTGTAGCTCTTTTTTTCTTCAGAGATACCAGCTTTCTATCTGCTACTGCAGACAAACTGCTTTTTGCTGATAATTCTACCTACTAATTTTCTTTGGAGATTGGGGCTTCAGGGGCTAGATTTTAAATCTTTCCATGTGTAGGGAGGTCAGTAAAGGAAAGTAATTTCTGTATGGCACCACAGTTCTTGGAAATGAACTGTCTTAAAGGCTCGTGTTCGACAAACTTGGGTACTGATTCCTGGGTGAAGAATTTTAGATGCTTAATTCAGCAGGCACTGAACAGCTCTGCAGTAGCCGGAGGGATTGAATAGAGCACATGCACATATCTTTGCACAATTAGTTGCCATAATTAGTTCCCATCATACATACAAATGCGTGTCTTGGTTGTTGAAGAGGTGATTACACTGTGTAATGTAACTTGGTATGTCATGTAGGAAAGTACTGCTGGATATAAGCACAGTTTAAACAGGCCATATTTTTATTTTAATAACATTCTAAAATACTGAGCAATGAATTCATGAGTAGATTTTGATTCTTTCACTGTAACAGTGAATTCTCTTTGTTCTGTTTTTATTTAGTTTTGTTGGCTTTTGAAGAACTCCTTAAGGATGGATACAAAATGTTAATAGCTGGGGTTGATGTTAAAGTAGCTGATGATTTTTACAAACGTGGAATTCTTTAAACAAGTGCAATGTGAATGCTCTTGGGTTTTTTCTTATGCATGCAAGCTGAGTTCTTGAATGTCTCGTGCATCACTGTCTGAAAGTCTCCTATAAGATATATTAACCCTGCCCTTCCCCTTCCTGCTTTTTAGGTCAGAGATAGCAAATTGCCTACTTGCAAGGAATACAACAAAAACCCTCCATTCCCCACGTTTTTTGCTGATGGAGATGAAGAACTACCAGAAGACCTTTTTGATGAGGAAATCTTCCAGTTCACGGATCCATCTCTCACATACACATAACGTTCTTCACATCTTTGAAAACACACCGTTTGGTGACTTTCATGAACTCTGCAGTGCTGTGTAAAAGCAAACCTGTGAACTGCAGTCTGGCCAACTGACCTAAACACTTCAGAGGTTGCCATTTTGGTCAGGTAATCAGATTTCCCTCTGCCAATTTCAAACCTGTACTTAAAGCAACTGGTGAATCTGAGGGACAGGTTATTAAGCACACCAAGCAGTGTTCTTCAGTGATCTTTTGTCCTTTGCCTCAGGCTGTGAAAACTTACACATTTCTGAAAAACTGTTGTTTTGAAGATGGTTCCAGTTCATTTTCTGAATGCTAAAAATCTCTGTTTCTTTCTTATGTAAAGCATTCTGGGCAACTCTGATTGATGAAAAAAGGTTCCAAATCTGCCGTGGCATCTTGGGAGATGGGGGAGGGGGGAGATCCATGAAGAGTAATCCAAAATAAAACAAGGAAATGCATTGCTCTGCAGCAGCACCAGCTTGTTTTGCTTCTTTTTTTTTCACCAGAGCTCTTTTTCTCCTTTTGCTTTAACATTGTGTTGAATTGAATGTAGCAGATACCCAGCACATTTTCTGGAGGGAGGATGGTGCTGGCCATGTGTAGGATGTGGGGGTGTTTGGACTGGAAACGTTCAGTAACAAAGCAGCACTAAGGCTGCAGTGGCCACCTGTTTGTTATTTGCTAACAGCGTGTTCTGAACTTCACAGACTTTGAATGCTCTGTGGAGAAACAGCTCCACATCTCCCCTTGTCTCTGTGCTGGATTCTTACGCTGTTACACGAGAGCTATTACTAAGAAAGCAGGTCAAATGTGAGGGATTTGTCTTTATAATAAAGCTCATTTTTCTTCTTCCCAACCTTTCAGCAGTAGCTGAAATCATTATGCACCTTTTATTTTTCATCTTGTGTGATTTACTATTTATAAGTTTGATCTTTTCAACTCTGTAAATCCTCACAGGTGTTGGTACCTGCCTGTCGGTGCCATCTGAGCACTTACTCACAAGCCCTGCAGGAGTTCAGAACTTGAATACGAGTTACCATTAATGCTGTGGCAGTGCTTCCTACTCATCTTTCCAGCTTCATCACATCAAATATCTAAAGTAAATGAGAGTTCTTAAGACCTTACTAATACTTTCCAATTTAAAAGGTGATGTCCTTGTCCTTGTGGTGTCTCCCAGTCACTGAAGATGTTTTTTTTTAATTGCTCGAAGAAACCACATGCCGTCTTAAAGAGGCTCTGTAGCTACTGACTTGTAGTAGACTGGGAGCAATCATCAGAGGCTGTGGTATGGAAACGTGAGCTGGTGTGTATCTGCATTGTAGGCAGCAAATACTGAGTGGGGCAATGTGTTTTGGGTGTGGTAGTAGTGGTGAGTGACACCTCTCTCCTGTCCAGATAGTTGCCATTTCCTAAAGAGGAGATTGGTTTTCAATCTCGTGATTGCAGGATAGATTTCAAAAGTTACAGCTTTTCAAGTTTGATTGCTGTGGATCACACATAAGTCAGTGTGTGTCCAGGTATGTATCCCACTGTTCTGCTCTGGTTTAGGGGTAATTCTGACATACATGTGCTTTTATGAGGAGCTTTGTTGTTTGTTTTTTGTTTTACTTGGTAACTGAGCCTGGACTATGACTGAGATGACTATACAGACAGATACCTTTTCCTATTTGGTTTCTCAGCCAGAACTTCAGGATGTGGGATCCTCGTGTGAGTTGTATTTTGGGTTTGCTTTCAGTGTATGTCTTGGAAAGCCCCGAGAACCAAATGTGAGCTCAAAGGGAGCCACAGGTTTATAAAACTAAATTAAGGTGAACTCTGCATTGGATATTTCAGTGTGAGGGGAAAATCAAGAAGCTACTTCAATTCCAGTTTCCTTGGTAAGAGAAGAACTTCTCCATTTTTGGCATAAATAGTGACATTCCAATGATCTGATGATGTTACTTTTTAGCTTCATTGTCCAGGGGATGACTGCAGTCACTCAGGGAATTTTGTAGTTAATGTTACCTTCCCATGGTTCAGTTTTAAAATTTCTCTTGAAGCCTATGTACTATCAGAGTATTGTCTCTGCAGTTTTGCTTTTGAATTGCATGATGGGTGTGAGCCATATGATTTTTCCAGATGCTGCTTATTCAGGTCTATTTCTTTGTTGAGATGTACAAGTGAAACCTTTTCCATCTATCAAGAGTGCTTGAACACCAGAGACAAGAGCTTTCATGGCTCAAGACTGATGTCCCAAAGGTGAGTACTTTCTGTAGAGCAGATGCAGAGTGAGATGGGTAAGATCTGTTGCTGTGGGCTCAGAGTAGTGCAACATAGATTGGAACATAAACATCCATTAGACCTGTTCTTCCATCAGGCATTGAAAGGCTTATGGTGTTTTGTATTTAATTTTCCTTATACTCCCTGTCTCTTTACTGCTTTTCTGACTAATGAAGGGACTTAGAGCAGGAGAAAGGCAGGCTGAATTTATTTCAAGGAGCAGCATTGTTCAGAAGTGTAATGGCACCAAGTGCTTTAAGCCCACATACAAGTTGTTCATAGAGAACACTAAGGGTGCCTGAACTATTTTTAGACATTATCAAAGGTGCTGCAGCTGAGCATTTACTCTTCTTCAACATGGCTGAAGGTTGTGACCAATCAGGCAGATTTGCTTCCAACAGTCAAATAGAAGCAGGAAAAATTAGGCACATACCAGGTCCTCGTGTCTCAGATAAGCCAACAGTTTCTAGTGGAAAAGGATGTGTTAACTTCTGAAAAGGCAAACCAAGAGCTCTGTTGCAAGTAGATAAGTCTGTGTTCTGTTGCTGTGTCTTGAGCAATGAAAGTTTGGAGCCATCAGGCAACATTTGCTCAGGCAAGCAACAACAGCAACAAAAATAAGTTCTTATTCCATAGTACCTGTAGGTTATTAAAGAAGAAGCAGCTGAACATGTTACCAGGAGTCTGAGTCCTGTAGGACAACATCCCACTAATACTGTGGTGTATTCTGCTGCCTGAGGAAGTAGTTGCTGGCAAGCTTTGCTACCACTGCCGTAACTCATGAAGGCTGCTGTGAGTCTCCCCAGAGACTTCCCTTCTTAGGCTGAGCAGCCCCAGCTCTCTCAGCTTGTCTCCACAGGAGAGGTGTTCCAGCCCTCTGATCATCTTGTGGACTTTCTCTGGTTAGTTCCATGTCCTTGTGCTGTGGGCGAGGTGCTGAGCTGGGGTTTGCATGTCCAAATTGCCCTCCTTAGGCTGTTCTCTCTGTTTGGGTTAGTGGGGTGTTTTTAACATCACTTAACATGCTGCTTTGGAGGAGGATGTAGGGTTAAGCTTTAGCTTATCTGTGGCTTCATGGCATGACTGCTTTGAGAAATAAAATCTCTTCAATTAATAACCCCTCTCAGTGGTTCTGTAGTAGTACATGAATAAACAGTGTCAAGCTTACAATGTAAGTTGAAAGTAAAAAGACAGCAGGAAGAGGAAATCAAAACACTCAACTATCACTTGACAACATAATTGCAGTTATTGATGATAAACAGGGAGAGTTTATTTCTCTTCAAATACCTACTTTTAAATACCATTGCTCTGTCATTATGAGACCGACAAACATTTTTGTTTGCTATTTTCACTTCATGTGGAAAAACATGGTTTGTTTTGTTAGCATTTACCAAATATTATTCCTGTAAACTGAAGGGATAACGAGAGTTCTCATGTGAAATTCTGTCCTCCTTACTATTTCCTTGCTGGATTCTAAAAGTCCTGGAGGACTTTGATGATCTTAGAGGTCTTTTGCATCCTCAGTGATTCTGTGATTGAGAGAGAACTGATTAGGGTGTGAAGTGTGAGGGAGGCTGACCTGTGTAACCCACCTGCCTCTGCAGTGCCCAGCCAGAGGCTTTGCACTGGCAGCCTGGTGCCAGCCCTGTGCCTGTGACCTCCAGCACACAGGGCTCCTTGTGAGCCCAAGGTGCTTCCTGCTTAAAGGACATTGCTGGCCCCATCCCAGGGTGCTCTATAAAGCCTGGCTGATAGAGGAGTCCGATAACCACAGTGAGGACAGTGGGGGGGTTCATTACTTTTAGGAGTGCCATGTCTGTAGCTATTGCTTGGCTTGGGTCATTCTGATTTAAGTCATTCTACTGTCTTCCTTGAAATTTCATGTGGGAAGGCCTTGGTTTTATAGCTTTAAGCATTACTTGTACACAGTGTCTTCTAATAATTAGCTCCTGTGCCCTTCAGTGCACAGGTAGTGCTTATTAATTGCATTTAATGAGCATCTCTCACCTGCAGCAAATTGCCCTGCTCCATTGCACACCTTAGCATGTAGCCTAGCATAGCATGATTCATTTATATAACATGCTTGAGGGCACTTAACAGCTGTAAAAACATGTAGAAATGCTGACCTTGGCCATGGGTATTTACTGGTTTTGGAGACTGCATGCAGTTTCTGGTGGAGGAATTTAAGTTGATTGCATGTAGCCTTAATGTTATCACACCACAAAAAGAATTCATTTCAGTTGGTGCAGCTCCAGGTAGCACAAAACACACAGACAGATGGCAGTTTTTCCTGAGAAATATGTACAGCCAAGTTGTGTCAGTAGGTAAAGGGCTACATTAGGATTGGTAGTCTCCAAATAATTGCAGCCTGCTGACTTACCTTGTGAAGTACCCAGAAAGACATGGTGTGAGCTGGGGAAACCATCGCGCTGGTTCAGTCCCCTGTCCTTCTGTTGGTACATTTTTCCTTGCATCTCTGCCCCTTGTTTCACACAAATGTGTGCATGGTAAGTGTGAGTGTGCTTACTGCAGTGGGCATCACAGGAGAGATTGCCAGCATCAGTGTCCACATAACATCCTGTTCTCTTTGTGTCTCACTTCCCTCATTCCAGCAGGGTATTACCTGTGGGGCCCACCTGTATGAATGGTTTATATGGCATAGACTCATTTCTTTTTGAATACCGAAGACCTGAGGGACATTCTTGCTTGCTTTGATTGCAATGACACCCAGCTACTGCCCATGGTAAACTGAAAATCATTGCTTGTGAATAATTTCATCTTGGGGGTAAATTCATAATCACTTTCATGGCAGTAACTTTGAGCGTTACAGCAGAACCCAGAAGAGACAGCTGAGGGAAATGTGCTATTTTCAGTGTGAATGCAGAAAATGACTTGAATTATTTGCTGTAATCTAGTGAGTGTATGCTGGAGATGGAACCTTCTGTGCTGTGGTGCTTACTGCTGCTTCTCAAATTCCTGTGCGTAGAGTCTTCTGGCATAAGCTGTACATACTGAAGTCAAATTATGCATAAATCCAGGTTTGGGGTTTTGGAAGGGGAAGAACAGCAAGTGGAGGCAAAACAACAAAAAATTTACTTAAACCAATTTTATGTCATTGAAGTTGTGCTATATAATGAGCTTCACATTTCTCTGGGTGACACAGTCTTACAGTCACCTAAATCGATTTCATCTGTCTGTTTTCATCTGCGTCCTCATTTCTTTTCTAAGTAGTAGAAAACCTTTAAAAATGTGGGGGTTTTCAGGTACTCAAAACCTTGAAGAGGATCCCTTGGCAACGTGATGCAGTGTTGAAAAGCAGTATGACTCATCATTCATAGGCAGGGCAGTAATTTTATAAAAGATTCTTATTTTTATTTCTAGAAGATCAAGAGGAAAGATTAACATTGCTGAAGCAGTGTCTTTTCTGCACATGGCCACTCTGAAAGTGATGTTCTACAGATTCTCACCAAGAAATAGCCTGATAGAAAATAGATTTTCTTTTTCTTCCCTCATCTTCCACTTCCCTTGAGCACAGATCGAGAGAGAAGTGCTTTCGTTGTATGTCACTTAAAGAGAAAATCAATTGTTTTCTGTGAAATTGCCAGCTGGTTTCTAACCTGCCATTTCACTCTCCCAGAGAAAATGCTGTGAAATGTCCTTTGGCTCTTTGTCACCCTATCTTGCATCCATAAGGCTGTGGCTCTTAGCCCAAAGCTTATCAGCCTGCAGGCACTGCAAGGGTCAGAGATGGAATGTTTTAAGCCTTGTTACAGGAAGCTATTGGACAATTTCGTGGTGCTGCTGCTGCAGCCTCCCTGTTACAGGGTGCACTTAGGACAGTCACCCACCCTGGTCAGACACACGGCGTGAAAGGAGTTTCCAGGAGGCTTTGTCTTCTCGTGCTATTGGAAAGCCAAGAAGTGCTTTTGGAAACACAGTTGGCTCAGGACCCTGCACAGTGGCTTTTAGAGCTGTGAACTTTTACCATCTCTGAGTTATAGTAGCTGAACAATGCAAGCAACACACAGGTGTGTAACTATGTGTGTGTACATGCCTGTCCTTCAGCACTTGCTGTTCACTTCTGATCAGGAGGCCCAGGGACAGGCTTTCAAGCATCACCCATTTACAGTTCAGAGCAACTGCTCTGGTTGGCAAACCAATCTGCTCTCTGCACTCTTTGAAGGAAGAAGAAAACCTCACAGAGTCCTGAAACTTCAGTGTAGGCATGTAAGCAAATGCCTTGGCCTCCTCCCCTGTTGTGCATCCCCCCAGTCAGATCTATTATGTTTACTGATGTCCAAAATTTGTGCTTTTGTGTGAACACAAAACTTGCTCTTGTCTGAAATGCAGACTGTGCCAGAAATACCATCAGATGGCGTCATCTGTACTTACTGAAGCCAATGCTTTAACTGGTCAACTTCTCTTAATCACCTGATGAGCTTTATTGTGATGATTAAAAGTAACGGTATGTTTTCAAGCACAGAGAGATTTTGATGAAACAGTTTCATAGTTACTAAATGTCATTAAAATAATTACTGTTTTAGAAACTTATACATATCTGTCAATTTGTATATAAGAAATCTAATGAATTACTAGTGCCTAGTTCTTTATTTACAAAGTATTTTTACAACCAGACTCTAACCTTTCTAAATGCTATTGTGTATGTTTAAAATTACACTAGTAGTAGCACAGGTCTGTGAGATGTCAGCATACTGACTGATCCCACAGCTTGTGGAGTTTAAATGAAATTTGACGCAGGACAAGATGTGTGTGAGGTCCTGGAGATGCAGGGACTGCTAAGAAAGGGATTTGAGGGACAAGAGAGTGAACAGCTGACAGCTGAGGACTAGGCATGTTGTTAGAGCTGTGCTGCACTGAGGGCAGCACACCTAAAACTGATAGAGGAAGGGTGAGGGAATGAGGAAGGTGTGTGTAAGGAGCACAAAGAGCCCAGCATTGGAGGCACGAGGGATGTGGTGTGGTGATAAGCATCTGAGGAAGGAGGCACCGAGGAATTTGCAGAGAAGCAGTTCTGATAGTTGTTGCTGAAGACTGTGTTGGAAGGATCCAGCTTGGGCATCATCTGAGAGAGCAACCTTACAACATCAGACAGATGCAATCTCAGGAGGGCAAGGCTGGAGGAAGATGGAGGGGATGAAGATGCCCCACACACTTGGTGAGCCTGCTTGAACCCAGCTGAAAAGATAAGCAACCCTCTTGAAATGAGACATTCAGGCACATAATCTTCAGAAGAGGAAGGCACTGAATTACTTCCTGAGGAAAGTGCCTGCTGGTTGCCTGCAGCTAGGCTTTCATTCCATGATTAAGGGCAGGATTTAAATTTAAGCCCCATCCTTGGTGATTCCTATTAGCTGTCTTAGGTAATCCCCTGCTTGCTGTGCCTGCTGCTGTGCACTCTTGGTACCGAGAGCATTTTGTAAGGGGGCCAGCAGGACGTACAGACCTCACATTTTGAAAGCTGAGTGCAATGCAAGGTCAATCTGTGCTTGGGAGTCCATCAGCCTCTGCCTGCCTCTTCTCCTCTCATCTGTCTCTGTTTGCCTCCCTGTGACAGTGGCTGTCAGTCATTTAATAACAAAGTTAATTACTGTCAGTGAGTTGCTGAGTGTGTTGTGGCCTGTGAACTTAATACAACAGCCAACAAGGAGTAGAGAAGTCAGATACAACACATTAGGTTGCTGGAGGAAGAGAAAACTTTATGGAAGAAGTTGGATAGAGAAAAGGCTTCGTTCTGCATCTGTTATGTACCCAAAAGTAGCTACAATGAGATCTTGGAGGTTCACTTTGAATTTAACGTGTGTCTGACAGGCTCTGTGACTGATCACATCTGTGCCTTCCTGGCGGTTCTTACACAGCACAGGTTCTGTTAACATCTCCAGACAAAATCCTAACAGGTGATAATATCTTAATAACAGCTAAGCTTTCTTCTTTCTCCTTTTTTGTTTTTCTCTCTTTTTAATTTTTTTCATTGTTTTTCTTTTTTTTCTTTTTCTTTTTTTTTCTTCAGAACCTCACCGTAAGTGCCAGCCAGGTCTGTAAACCCTGGTTAGCTGTTGTCAGGCACTGCAGGGATGGTGTGACAGCAGCAGTGCTTGGGTTCTGTGCTGCACAGGAAAGTCCAGCATTTTGTCTCCTTTGAGAAGCAGAGGGTACTTGGCTGCTTCATTGCAGAGAGCTTGAGGATAGGTTTTATTTCACATTAATCTGACCTGCTTGTCCTCAGATACCTCTTTACCTCTCTACTTTGTTCCGGTTTACTTTGTGTTAAAAATAGGGAACAGCAGGGCAGGATCTCTGACCATTTTTGCACGTTGTGAGTTCAATAATTCCTAGTTTCTTCTAATTTCAGTGCAAAGCCACACTTCTTTTAAAATCCCTGAATATAGAAATATACATTTTTATATGTTTTGCAAAGTCAGACCCAAGGGAGCCTGCATGAAAGGATGGAATGTGGATGTACCATCTCCACAGCAACAGTAACTCGAAAGAATTTGCCAATGCAGTTCTTCAACTCTTCACCTGAAGGACTGGAATAAGCGGAGGTGAGTGGGAAAGCAGTGACTGTAAGACATGGCTTGTACTGATGGACTGCAGGGCCACATGTGCTTCCTGCTCTGGAGGATGTGTGCTCCTCTCCAACCAAAGGCTTTCCTGTCACCAGGAGGTGACAACCCCAGACTGATCCCAGTGCAGCCTGGGGCAAGCCCTACAGACATGAATGCCTCATGTCCTGGAAGGGCCTCCCTGCTGTGGCACAGGGAAGCCTTTGGACCTAAATGTGACTCTGAGCTGAGGGCTCTGCCAACATGGTGACATTACATCGAGTTACACAAATCTGCATTTTTGTTCCCCAGCAGTTCTCATGCTCAGGTTACTGAGGTTAATGTACACAGCAGTGGCTGCTTGGTCTCACTCCCAGTGGGTGGCTGAAGACTGTTGGCCCCTTTTGTTTGCTGTTTTGCAGGTTTGGTTGTAGGACTCGTTTTACCAATGCTGTGAGATGGATGTCTGGGTGCTGCATCTGAGGGAAGTTTGCAGCATCATTTTATTTCCATTTGGTCAATGAAACGTTCATTGGTTCCCCTGGGAACACAGGTAAGGCAGTGCTGAGTGCCTTGGAGAAAACATTAATTATGCTTACAAAATTGTGTGTGCGACAGAGAATTTGAATTAAATCAAGCCTGGGGGAAAAAAAACTAACAAACAAGCCAGAAACATTTTTGTTTGTACCCAGGAAAATTACCTAACTCTTATTTTAAAAAATTCTATGCTTTTCTACCTTTCTCCAATAATTCCTGTCATGAAGTTTCATACAGTAACTGCAGAATGCTGTAGGCTACAATATGAATTTGAACCAAAGGCTCAGGTGCTTAGGTTTGCAGTAAGTTCATCCATCTGTAAACCAGTTAGACCTTTATGAGACAAGAAGGAAGGAAGAAAAAAAATAGGCTTTGCTTATAATATATTGCTAACAAAAGCAGGAGACCTTGTGTATGTACTTTGCATGGACAGATGCAGTTCAGCTCTCCGTAGTGTGCTGAGGTGATGTAACTTAGTTTTCAAATGAGTTGCAGTGGCACAGACTGCAAAGCAGCAAAGCCAAACCAGTCCTAAGGGACTTACAATTACTATTCAGAAAGTCAGAACAAGCTATTCTTCAATGCCAAAAAATTTCAGGTCATCTAATTATGGGGTGTGCACCACAGGTAGCAACAGTAGGAAACCATGTGCTTATTGGAAAATTTCCCTTACCTCTGTTTTAACCTTCAAGGTGATTGCGTCTTGCCCGGTGTTTCATGATATGATGGTTCAGGTGGGATGAGCAGGAGCTGGTATTGGCTCTGCTGCCCCAGCAGTGAAGCTGCTGCCAGTGACTGACTTGGTGGGGAGCGCTGACAGCTCTTCCCCGAGCTCAGAGCTGTTTCCTGCTGCTCACAGCCCAGGAATGGCCCCCACTGCTCCCTGAGTTTCTCAAGATTTACTGCATCATATTATTGCCTGGCTCCATTGAACAAACAGGTATGAGGCAACCAAACCGTGCTGGCCTTGCCAAGAGGTTTCTCTGCAGCAGGTCTGGGCCAAGCTGGAGGCAGAAGCTCCCTGTGGGCAGAACACAACAGCTCCCTCTGCGTGGTCTGTGCCAGGAGGGCTTTGCTATGTGTGTATTCGTGCCCTGGAGCCCAAGTTCTTTCAGCAGAGCAGGGAGTGATGCAGGCTCTTGGGACAAGGCAAAGGTAATGGAGTTTTGCTGGTGCTGTGATAGAACTATGTCACTGGAGACACAATAGACTTGGATGAGGAGATTTACTTGAGTCTTTGAAAGAACCAGAAAGCAGAAATAAGAAGTTAATAATAAATAAAATAATGAATAAATGCTACTGGTATCCAATCCTAGTCCCACAATCCCATAAGTGTCCGAGCCAAGAAAATGAGAGTGGGAGACAAGCTCTATTTGAGCCCTTTGTTATCAAAACAAATCTAAATAATCAATCCATTCCTTTTTATTGTAGTTTGACCACACTTTTTTTTATCATCTTACTCATCCCTATGTAATTGAGGTAGATGCAAAACAAAGTGGAGAGGGTGGCCTTCTACTTAAAAATATTTACTTTTCAAATGTCATCTTATGATTGCTTAGGTTGAATGGTCTTCCCTTACCCAGGGACGCCTTTGCCTTTTAAGCTAATTTGACTTGTCTGCTCATTGTTTGTTGAGGGTCATCTCTGGAAATCTTTGTTCAGAGTCTAATACTGCTATTTACTCTCATCAATAGTAGCAGCTGCAGCATCAATAATAAGTGCTGCTTATGTTACCCAAGGCCTTAGGGAGTCCAGCTGCAAAGTGGCCCTCTCTTTCACATTACTCTGGGGTGGTCTGTGCCTGGAAATGCTCCTGAAGTCTGCAAGAAGGGCTGGAGGAGCTGTGCCCCTCTGCTGGTGAGCCCTGCTCTGTGGAGCTCCCTGAGCTCAACCACCGGTCAGTGAAGGAGGATCCCAAAGGCTGGTGGCCCCTATTGAAGAGCTGCTTTCTCCTGGTCTTGGATAGCTGAAGGTAAACTTATATGAATTGTGGGATCAATGAAGCAAACCAGCAGAATGGAAAGACTGAACAATGTGAAACAGGGAGCTGAAGCAAAAATGAAGAGCCTGGCTGCACTTCATGTTCTGCATGTAGTGACCTAAATTCAGTCTCCTATATTCTGTTTTGCTGATTTGCAGCTATGGACACCTCATTAGCTAGGTGTTTCAAATTAATTGGCTACTTGTTTAGGTACCTAAAATTTACAAGATGCAAGAAATTTAGGACAGTCTTGAAGAAAGTCTTGCTCTGTTGGAATTAGATCTTTGCATTCTGCTCCTCGTAATCTCATCTGAGCTGGGATAATATCCACAAATTGTGACATGAGAGGTTCAGGATGGACATAAGTAAGAAATTTCTCCACACTGGAAGAGATTACTGAGAAGCTGTAGATTAAGTGTCTAGTTTAGACTGGTGTCTGAGGGAGTCAGAGAAGTAGAACTG
Source organism: Sakesphorus luctuosus (assembly GCA_013396695.1). Lineage (NCBI taxonomy): Eukaryota > Metazoa > Chordata > Aves > Passeriformes > Thamnophilidae > Sakesphorus > Sakesphorus luctuosus. Next base: position 194,268 of record VWZD01003139.1, read on the forward strand.
CTGCATGCTGGCACTAGTGGTGCTCAGCCAGCATTTTTGGGGCTCTGAAAACAAACCCTGAACTGTCAAGTATAAGCCAGCAAGTTGATCCTCGTGGCTATGAAATGGCAAGAAAGAGAATTATAAAAGACAACACAAATATTTGTTCTACTGTTTATTCAGAAAGGACTGTTTATTTTTTAATGAAATGTGCTATCAAAATCCTTGCTGTGCATTGTCCATTTTCAACAAGCCAGCCTTGCCATTCCTGACCATAGCTGCAGCTTAAACACTACCTGTGTTTCATACTGGAGCAAACCATGTGGCTATAATCATGTTTTCAAACATAAACTCAGTCTTAAAGTTAGCTTTATTTTTGCCAGTAATCTTTAGTAACACTTCATGGATCTCTCTGTTTCAGTGGGTTCTGTCTTCAGGTTTTCACAGTCCCTCCTCAGCCAGGCTCTCCCTGGATGTGTGAATGAAGGTGAGCAGGTGTGAGTTCCTGCTCTGAGCAGGAGGGAGTCTGTGCATATTGGGGCAGTCATAAGGGGTTTTACACTTGTAGAATTCACAAGCTGTGTGATTCTTTGCTAGATGTCATAAGATGCATACCTGGCAACGTTGCTGATAACTTATCGCTTCCTATGACAGTCCCTAGATAAGCTGTCACCTCAGCTGCCAAGTCTTGAGTTGTGTTCAGGCTCCAAACTTTTTGTTCCCAGACACTGCACCAGCTCCTTCCCCTCGTGGAGAGCAGCTCTTTTCCCATGGGAGCAGAGCCTGACACCCGTCACACACAGTCCTGTTGCCCTGCACTGGGCAGGGCTGGATGGCAAAGCTGAGGTCCCTGTGAATGGTTTGATACACCCGTAGCCCATCAGTATTGTCCCCGCTCTACTGAGAGTGTTCCTTGGTAGCCCCTCCATCCTCAGGCATTTGCCTTTGCCTCTTAAACAAAGGGCGAAGTAGTTTTATCACAGTGGTCCATTTTATCTACTTCCCCCCCCACACTCCTAATATTTACTTCTCCCTCTCCTGATAAACTACTTCAGCCTAACATACGGAGGCTGGAGATTTGTTCTCTCTGATTTTCACCCATAACTGGCTGTGAACTATTTATAGCATCAGTCTAAGCCCGTTTTCCCCCCTTTTATAGTTGTGAATCAAGCGGAGTTCGGATGAATGTCTGCCTGAGGGGTGTGGGAGGCTGCAGAGAGATGGGAATAACAGGAAGGCAGCTGCTGCCTGTTGGCTCCGTCGGTGCGGCTCAGCAACCCCGTCTGCCGGGGCACGGATCGCTGCACATTAAACAAAATACAGTTAATACTCATAAAAAGCAGAGACACTCTTCTGCCTGGGTGCTAAATTCCCATTCATTCTGAAGTTTGTCTTCCTCCACAGGCTCATCAGAAAACAGAAGGCACCATTGTGCTGATGATTGCTGGGATTCTTCTTAGAGGAGACAAAGAGGGGGAACACAATACAATTTAGGCTTTACAATCTGGAGATGTAGAGACAGAGGTCCCAATCATTGCTGTGCCTGCTATTACCAAAACCATTTTTAAAGTCTCTGTAAAAGCCTGCCCTGTCAGGTGGGGGTTGCAGAACTAGCCCGGCGAGTGCTGAGATGCCCATCCCCACAACTTGTCTGCAGAATCCAAAGGAGCAGTTCAGGCATGGGGCCAGTTTTGGGGCTTGCAGAGCAGACTCGGGCAGCCCTGGAGGATGTTGTGTGAAAGATCCTGTAGGCTGAGTGCCGCTGTGCACCTATCTCCTTGAAGCACAGCAAAATGTCATGCCCGGGGTGGGGAGGCACTGGCTCTGCCCAGAGGAAATCTTGGCCGACCTCAGCAGACAGCTTGTGTGTTCCCACTGAAGCCATAAACACTTGGGATGGGTGTGTTTACATCCTTGGTTGCTTGTAAAAGCCCTCTGCAGTTTGACTGCTCTGTAAATAGCAATTACATTTAAGTCCTGCTGAGAAATGTACTTGGTACAAAGTCCTGCAGGAAAATGCACTTACTGCTGAGTCCAGATGGAAGGTTTTGAAGGGGGCTGTAAATTCCCTTGTGTTATGTGGGGCCCAAACAAAGCTCCAAGGGAACACAAAGAACTTGTACCAAGTGGGATGGACACCTCAGGTGAAGATGTCAGGGAGACACCTGGTGTGGCTCTGGGGAAGGAAGCCTCCCCCAGGCTCTGCACCACAGGGTGCTCCATCCACCATCACTCCCCAGCAGCCTGATTGCTGTGGGAGGTTGCTGGGTCGCTGGGTGGCCACCCACCCCACTGTCCTTGGTGGTTGTGTTTGCACCAATGAGAGTGGCCACAGCCTGGGGAATTGCCAGCTCTGGTAGGATGTAGATTTGCCTCTGAACCTCAAGCATTCAGTACAACCTCAGGATGCTCAGACAGGCGAAGGTGTCAGTTGGGATCAAGGCAGAGCAGAGAAGAAAGTCTGGTTGTGCCTAAGGAGACATCCTTGTGAGGCCACCTGGGCCTGGTACAGTGTTGTGGCTCTGCATCAGGAATGGTGTGTGCTGTGGGTGCCACTTTACTCCAGACGTTGCGTGGGTAAGGTTGTGGAGCTGACTGGTCCCTGCTCCTCCTCTGCCCCCACACATGTGCTGTGATACTGCTGCCAGGCCTTTTATTGGCGCTAAATGAGAGGTGTACATATGACTAAATGGTCTAATTTTGCACAGTGCAAAAATATTGATGAGCAGGAGGCTTATCAACTCATCGTACAAACCAGGTGACTTACGCCTCTTCACTGCCCTGGCATGGTAGAATGCTGACTTTTCTGTGCGTTGGGCAACCTTACACACAACCAGTAATAAACTGGTAGCAAACTATGGCTGTGTTCAAAGCTTGATCCTAAGAACATTTCTGCTGCATTGATTAGTTGAAAACTGCACTGCAAAGAACTTTCTGAAGAGATGTCTTTAAATGTCTGTTATTTTAGTCATTACTAGTAAGTACCCTGCTTAATTATTAATACTCCATGTGCTCCCAAGGATTTCATCCATTCCTCCCTCCAGGAACCACATTCTCCTGTTGGGAAGTGTCTCAAGGAAGAAATACTCTGTGGGATCTTTGAAAGGTTTTTGACAGGCTCCTTTAGGAGAGTGGAGTTTGACCCATCCGTCCCCCCCCAAAAAAAAACTGTCACCCCTGTATGCTGCAAGTGCCTAAAAACTACCTATTGTCATGAAGGGCTCTGGATACAGGTGTCCTGGGGGAAATGGGTGTGGAGTGTCTGCTGTTGATGGGGAGTGATCCCTTCTTGTGTTCAAGCTGTGCTGACCTGGGCCTGTTTGGTGTGGGGGGTGATTTTGCCACTTCCTTCAGGCTGGCTTGTGATCAAAGCCAAAACCACAGCCATGCTGTGACATTTGAAAAGGCAGCAGTGAGAGCTCTGTAAATGGTACTGGGTCACTGAGAAAGGATTGAGCTGGTGTTGGCACACACAGAGCACTTCAGGAGCTCGGGTGTTTCTAAATAGGCTTCTGCACTCTTTTTTCTCTTTTCTCAAATGCCATTTGATCCCACTATTGTGGAGCCAGCTGGGAAAGTGCAGATGAAGGAGAACCATAAAGATCTCTTTCCAACAGCCCTGTTTTAGGAGCACACCCCCTCAGGACAGAAGTTCACAGAAATTCACTTTGCTGAAGAGGTTCATCCAGATGGGCACAAAGCCAGGCTGGTGCCCCCTGGGCTGAAGGGTTGTCTTTAAGAGAGTTCTGTTGTGTAGGGCTGTGATTCAAGGACCATATTAATCCATACAACATCTGTGAAGATAGTAGTGATAGTGTCAGTGTTTCCGTGTTCTTAAGCATTTCATAGATTTATGTTTTTATATACTGAGGATGTAGTTTTGGAGGCTATTTTGTGCTTTCTCCCCCAAAACAGAGAAGCTACTCTTTTTCAATAAAAACAACAGCATTTTTTTTCTACAGGACTTGAAATAATTGTGTATTTTTGGTACTTCTGAACCCCATCTTGTTAGTTTTTCTCCATACATTTGTTATGGTTGTCTACAAGAAGTGTTGAATCTCATGTGTCTGCTTCATACTCTTGATTTTCATTCTTGTCACCAGAAATGGCACATGTTCTGATCACAGTGACTCAGTGGTTAGAATCAGCCATGTCGGGCAGTGTAAACATTTTCCTCTTGAAGAGAAAAATTAATTTTTTTTCCTAAATTCATTGGGGTAAATGGAAAAAATATTGTCTTACAGGCCTCAGGGCCTCTGCCTTTCTTTCATTAGTCAGTAAATGCTTCCCTCTGATTCCTGGAGCCTTTGCATTTAGTCCATTATAGAGACCAGAGTTTCTTTAAACAAAAAGTATTTTTCTGTTCACATAACTTACAGCCACAAACTTTATGGATTTGATCATTGGTGCTTTTGAAGCCAGTTCCAAGAAGATCAGCTCCTACATTCACACAATTGTTCTTGTTTTAGGTTTGTTTTTTTCTAATTTCATTAGGCTGTATTTACCAAGGCAAGGGTTTTTTTCCACCCTGGAATCATGTTCCCTCTTCAAGTCTGCCAGAATCAGCAGCAATCTTTGTAGAAGTGACCCAACAGTGCACACAGCCCACAGACCAGTTTAAAGGAAAAGAGGCTTTCAGGAAATAAAGGTGAGTCAGAGAAGGATGTGGTCATCATCTTACTGGAGTCACCAAATGGCTGCCATGGACTACAACGTGTGAAAGGCTGATTTGCACTGGTTGGTGCTCTCCCATGAGCCTTGTCCTCCCTGGCAACCTCATTCTCCCCAGGTCCTTGTGCCTTTATTTGATCTAGGATATCCACAAAGTGAGGTGAGTCTGGGTGGATTCATTGTGCTCAAGGACCTGTCATGCTCTGGATTGATCCAGAGGCACAATTTTATTTGGAAGGGGCAAGGATTTTCTCAGCATTGTGTATCTCAAAGACCAGAAACACGTGAGTAAACAGCGTGGGGCAGAAATTCACTGAGATGCTCTGCCAGGGCTGTAGGCTAGAGCAGCCCCTTTGGCAGCTCTAAGCCATAACCAGGCTTGGCTTGCACAGGCCCAGTTTGCTCTCCATGCCCTTGGCCACCCCTGGTGCTCGGCAGGCATACAAGAGCACCGAGCCTGTAGGAAATAATAGAGGATTGGCACCGCTGCCAGCCTGGGACAGCGTGCTGACAAAACCAGACACATTAAAGGAAGGGCTCAACATTTTCCTGGGGAGCACTGAAATTTAAACAATTGCTTTTAGGCAGTCCTTTTCAGAAAGCCCAGCTGGGAAGACCACCTGCTTTCTCTGGGCAATTGTGATAAGATGCCAAACTATCTTGGAGCGGCTCCTCACCGCAGGTGGCTGCTCAGCTGGGGCCTCCACAAGCCTTTTGATGTGTTGGGGAATCAAAGGGAGAGGCACAAAGAATAGGCAGAAGTCATACATATGAATGTGCACATACATAGACAGTAACCTTTCCTCCTCTGATTACCCTAGCAATAAATGCTTGTGACATCAATACTTGATGATTACGAGCCCTGCACTGTTACAAAGTGCTGCTTTGGAATTGCAGGTGGAGGGAGAAGAATTAATCACCTTAGTTTAAAGTAGTTTAAGTGACAGCTCAAGTTCTATAAAGTTACAGAAGTTGGAGTGAGTGAACATCATACAGAGAAGTCATTAGTTCTGCAGGGAAGATTCCTGGTGTGAGACATAACACGTTACTTTGTTATGTGGCTGTTCTTGGCTGCATGTTCTACTTCATGCAAAACAGCACCATGAAGCACTTACCTGTGTCTATTTATGTGTTGATGTGTGTGTATGTATGTATACATATAAGTGCACTCAGATTGGTATGTCCGTGTTTTATATGCACTTTACATATATGTATAGATAAATAATATACACACATTTTATATACATTTACATATGCAGACATACAGAATGCTAAAGTGCTAGGCTGAAGTGCTAGGATGATTTAACACTGATGGCTATTTTTAGTTGAGTAAATAAGAACAGGAAACATTTCTAGCATCTGAGTTCTTGCCAGCTGTCAAGATCTAGCCAAGAGCAAGAGGTGTGTGTAGGTTTTGAAAAGAGATTAATTAACATCATATTTCTGCACCCAAAATTTCCTCATTTGGTTAATTTTTCACTCTTCTGCATTTTATGCCTTACAATAAGATTCCAGGTGTTTTCAGTAGGGAAACCAAAGCCTGGTGTATTTTCTGCAGCTCTGATTGTGGTGATGAAGACACAATTCAGTGGATGCAGGTGCAGGTGGGGCCACAAGGACAGGCAGAGGGACAACCCAAGACACTGTCAAGGAGAGGAAATGTCCTTTTGGGGAAGATGTGCTTGTTCTCTAGCAATTATGCAAGAAGGTAAGGAAATAAACACTAAGAAAGAAAAATGGTTTTCAGGTGGCCAGGGATAAATTTTAACCAGAAACAGTACTAAGCAGTAGAGAGTACAGTACTTGTCTGTTTTAACCCACAGTCTTTTTAGGTTATGAAGCACACCTGGCCATGTACAATGGCTACCAGGGCTGTGCAGTCTCTTCCCAAACTATATTCACAGCTAACCAATGCAGGACAAATAACAGGGATTGAGCACAGCAAAATGTTAAAAATCAGAGAGGAAGATGGCTTTATATAGACAATATGGGGAAGTCAAACCACAACACTTGAGACTCACAGGGCTGTCCTAGGAAACGAAAACATCACCGGCTCCTGAGATCATTTCAGCTTAGAGTGGCTGCTGGGATGTAGTATCATAGAATCATAAAATGGTTTGGTTTGGAAGGGACCTTAAAGATCATCTCATTCCAATCCTCCATCATGGTTGGGAACAACTTCCACTAGACCAGGTTGCTCAGGGCCTGATCCAACCTGGCCTTATCCATCCTGGCCTTGAACACTTCTAGGGATGGGACATCCATAGCTTCTCTGGGCAGAATGTACTTTCTTTACTGTGTCCTCTTTCTTAAAGAAGCTGGAGAATCTCTGTAAAGGAAGATCTTGTGTTTCAAAATAGAACATTTGATCAGTTTGAAAAGAATCAAAACTGAATGTCAGATGACCATTATAAAATCTTGTAAAAGTCCTTAGGAGGACCAGGTGAGTGAAGACTTTCTCACTGAGCATGAAACATCCCACAGACCACAGGTCTAGAAACCCAAAGAGGAGGACCTTCCTCTGACACTCAGGCTGTCTGCCAGACAATGTAATGCTTCATCCAGTGAAGCTGAGAGCCCAGCCAAAGGATCCCAGGAAGCTCTGAGATTTTTGTTAGATTTTGCAGGAAATTATAAATAGTACATTTACATTAAAGATCTTCTGTAGTAATGAAGCAATTGGAAGAGTCACTGAGTTGCATTTACAAAAAAAAACAAAACCAAAAACCAAAACCAAACAAAAAACCCCTTTGAAAATACTCATCAATAACATGATTTATTCCAGTACTTATATAATATAGTAACAGAATAGTTCTTGAGGAATGTGCTGTAAAGAAGCAGATACAGAAAAAGATTTGGAGCAGCAAAGATGCAAAATGCCTCCTATTGTGTGGCAAGAACTCAATAGCAATAAAATATTAAAGCTTTGAGAGACAGTGTTGCAGGCAGCAGATTTTGTAGTCATTGCTATCAAAAGACAGTCAGTGAGCTCAGGGAGGAAAATAAAGGTCCGTTTGGCTGTGATGAAATGCCTGGTAATTGTCTGTCAGTTTTAGCGCAGGAAATTAGCGAGTGACTCATGGGCTGCAAGCGGGGGGGAGCGCGGGGAGCCTCATCCATCATCGCCAGAGCAGCCTTCACTTCCATACACTCTGTGCTGCTGCTTAACTGAGGGACCGTGTGAAATAAAATGCAAAAGGTCATCAATAAAATGCTTCAGGAAGTAGAGCAGTTTAACCCAAGCTGTCACGGCCAAGTGCCATGCTAATGGTTTGGGGGGTTTTGTTATGGCTGACGTTCAGGAAGGATTCCCTGAAAGCTGGTCCCTTCCACAGGGCTAGAGAGGTTTGGCAGGGTGAGAGTAGCAGCCAACCGAGCAGAAAGAGCCAGCGCAGATGAGCATTAAACAGGACTGAACTCCAGGGAGCTCAGGGGGTTGTCTCTGCTTCCAGAGCAATGAGAATTAGGTCCATAATTAATGCAGATAGCACTATAATTTCAGCTGGGAATTTCCTTGCATCTTTGGGTGAAAAACTAAGCCCTGAACAGCCCCACCAAATGCTTCTTGCTAAGAAATGTGCATTGGGGTGGGATGGCTCAGTTGGATTTTGGAAGGGAAGTGACCCATTGCTTTTGTTAAGATGCAAACCTCTACTCTTACCCAGACTAGTATGGGGAACATTCTGGACTGGAGGAGGGTGTGGAGGGATGAATAATACTCTAAAATAAAGAATTTTATTAGCTAGAGAGACTGGAAAAAATATGTTACTTAGTAATAGACTATAGCAAGCCTGATTCTCCATTTATAAAAGCAGTGCTGTTCTGTTGTGGCTCCATTGACAAAACAGAGTGTAGGTGGACTGGTGAATCAAACCTTGTGTTTATTTATAAAAACAAACAAATCATAAAATGTTTTCCCTGGCAAAGTAACTACTACAAATTCAGTCTCTGAAAATGTCACCAGCTCTGTTTATAGGAAATATTCATCACCTAGATGAAGCAAAGACCCTTTTGAACCCTCAGGCCCTGTAAATGCAGAACAGAAACAGTCAAACTAAGCATTATTCACTTTCTCATAAAATAACAAATTGGTATGAGAATAATGGTATCATTTGCTGCCAAAGAATTTTCCAAAAAGTGCAAATACACAAGCAGTCAGGTATATGTAGTCTCAAACAACATGGCAGCAAATCAGTCACCCCTATATTGAATGGTATAGTAGTTTAGCAATATTGAAAACTGCAGTTGTAAAGAACAGTTTTTCAACTAAATACCCTCAAGAAAAAGAGCCTTGGATGTGCTTCAAATTATCATCTCTTCTTCCAAGCCAGCAGTAATTATTCTGTTTCACACCAAGACTGATACACATGGAGAGGAGATTAAAAATATGCACCAAACCTCAGTCAGAAAATGTGCCAGAGACAACTCTTTGATAGCAGGCTGCCTTGCTTTTTCTGCTGTGAAGGGTGTAAACGTTATGTTTTCTCCAGAAGTGACTGCTAAATTACCAGGAAAATGTCTGACTGTCTGTGCATCAGCTTTCTAAATAACCTAAATCCATCTTTTTTTATATTTTGTCTTTTGCATTTCTTATTTGTACTCTTAAATTACAGACAGACTTCTGAGTAAGAAGTTTATAGATCTCTGTTAGGGAAGAGAAAGTGATAATTTTGTATGGCTATGGGAAAACCAGTATTTCCCATTTCTCACATATTATACCCTTTTAAACTTTCCACAGAAACCCATTTTTACAGTAGATCCCAATAAAGACTCTCAAATCAGAGGTAAAGATGAAAGTGCATTAGTGTAAGAGCTAACAGGAGAAGCTCAAATGTTGCATGAATCCTATCGATCCAGAATATCTATAAGATGCTTTTTTAGTTCTCTGCTCAGAACACAATCCACAATTATTTCACAAAGCCACATTGATTTTCCTCTGTTCTCAGCACTCTTCAGAGACAGGGGAGAAAGTGAAGCACAGAGTGGATGGCAGAGACCAGGGTCAACCTGCTGCAGAGGGAGTTGCTGGGAGTGCAGTGTGTGCTGCTGCTCTAAAGATTCCCTCCCAGCTGCCTGGGCAGAAGGTTTCCAGACAGGTGGTGTTTTAATCCCCGGGTGAGAAGTTTGGGATCCATTTGGCATCGAGAACAGTAGGAGGTCAGTTCATGGTACGAAGTTGGCCAAGTCAGCCCTGGGAGGAACGGTCCTCTCGTGGTGAGGCCAGGCCAGCACAAGCTGGCAAGTCTGGGCTGGGCTCCCCCATCTTCTGGGACCTTGCTGTGAGGGTGAGTGAGCAGTTCCAGCATGGAGGGGTGTGAGGCAGGGGCCAGTAAGGTACGGATTCTTTTCTTCCAGGCTCTTCTGACCCAGGATCAGCCTGCTGCTGCCCAGGGACCATTCTTTAAAGTCATTGCCTCTGGGCATCTCTCTCTTCTGAGTGAAACAAGTCACAGTGTTTCTATAACACTGCCAGAAATTCAAAGCAGGTACTGTAAGTCAACAAAATGCTAATTCCCCAAAGGTTAATTAAACTGAGTGGGACTCATAGAAGAAATGCAACAGCTGACTGCTGCAATTAACTCTGGCATCACAGCAGCATTGGGTGGCACTCCAGTGAGAGGCAGCTCCTCAGATGAGTTTTTTGGCACTAACTCCCTTGAGGGAGGGTCCTGTATATACACCAGCCATTTCGTTCTTGCCTGCCTTCAGGAGATGGAAATTAGTGACACCCAATTGAGTTAACTGGGGAAAAAAATATGTTGCTTCTCTGCAACCCTTCAGAACAGACTCTTGTAAACACTGACTTATAAAATAGGAGGCTCCACTTAAAGTCCATTTTCTAATGTAAATGCAACGTGTAAATACTGTGTATTAGTGCCTCCCTTTGTTGTCCCTTCTAGGTGAGAGAGAAGACTGAAGAGCAGGTCTGTGGGCTTGGGAAGGGTTGCCAAGACAGTGCTGTGCAGCCAGCAGCAGGGAACACAGAGGAGGGGCCCTTTTTACCTTTGATATATGGACATTTAGCCCCAACATGGGCATTCCATGTTGCCTTCCACAGCAAAGAGCCAGAGCGTGTAACTTCCCCAAGTCCACACCAGCTCCTGCAGGCAGCTCTGAGCTCCTTCTGGGGACTGCTGCCATCAGATGAATAGCTATTGTTGTCCACGGGAGGTACCTGCCACATAATAACATCCAAACCACTCTGCCAATTACTGCTTTTTAATAGAAGTATGTGGAACAATTACATAACAGCTGCATGCAATTACTGCATCAGGTGATGTGACCTTTTCAAAACAAAGAAGTAATATGATTTTACATGTAGAATAGAAAAAAAAGTTTTTCTTTTTCTCTTGTAACACAAAAAAATCATGATTTCATAACACCTCTGGTCCCTTTTTCCCTTTTTTTTCCTTTTTTTTTCTTTTTTTTTTTTTGGTAGGATTTCCTTTTAAAACCTAGGTAATGATTATTCTTTCAATTCCATCTCACATCAGGATTTGGCCATCTGGAGACAATGGAATAAAAAGAAAAATAAATATGTAATCCCATGAGCAATAATATGAAGCCCATACTAAGACCTTGTGCCTTGAAGTAAAGGCCTCTTTTCTCTAGGATGGGCAGAGTTTAGCTTGCAGCCTGGTACATCCACTGGCATTCTGGGTCCCTTTTTCTGACTCTTTTACTAAAACAATTAGTGGAAACTTCCTTTTTGAAACTTCATCCTGCCAAGTGCAATGAACATCAAACAGTGGCTTCAAAAGCCATTGATGGGCACCAAGACATCAGTATTGCACTCAGATCCGTTCCCCAGGCTAAGGCACAGCATGGATTTCCAGGTGAGGTTGTAAGAAATGCTGTGGCAAAAGGCAGGGGATAAACGTGTAAGTAACCGATATATAATGCATGTTTTGGAATCAAGGGCTGAGGAGAATAAAAGTTCTTTATATTTTAGTGCATTCAGCAGTTTGTTTTGCTCATGCCAAAGGGATGGAAGATCATGAGATCCCAACAAACAGCCTTCAGCGGTTCAATTTCTCTGTTTAATTTGCTCTCTGGTGTTGTATTTCCCCTGGATCATGTTTTCCTTTGGACAACAAATACACGATTGCTCTACCTGGGGGAAGCTACAGGATGTTGTAGAGATGCTATCAAATTTATTAATAAATGGCACTGTTCTATGTATTTTCCCTAAAAGTAACTCAATCTTTACATTCCTGAAGGGCCTCATGATGACCTGTAGATTTCCACTTCAGCTGATTTATATCCATGTGTCCTCCAATGGATGTGATCTGATGTAGTTTATTAGCCAAACTTATTCAGCTCCTGGTTTTGAAAGTTTAGTAAGTTAATAAATAATACACTCTTTATTTTTAGATCTATCTGTTAACACTCTGCATAGTTCAAATGACATATGGATGCCCAAGAGTACAAAACATTCATAAATCTTATTCCTCTGCTTTTTGATAATCCCTTTTCCTCCTGCTGAGAACATTTCCATCCTTGTGATTACTTTTATGTGGCCCCATCCTCTTGCACAAAAGCAGATAGCACAAACAATATTCGAGGAGACTAAAGGGCTAGTGATGTAAAAATTGCTTCAGTGTTAATTTTGCTTTCTAAATATAGGCGGTTTTTTCCCCAAATACAAGGACAGGACAGCAGAAGGTGAATAGTGATGATGCTTACTTTTACTCTTTTGCAACAGCTTCTGCAATATATATTTGGAACTGCTGGCAGAAGACAGATTTTTACACCATGAGGTTTCATGTATAGGCACTTCACTGATAGGCCTTTTCATCTTTCATGATGATGAGGAGCAAAATACATGTGTGTGTGTGTTTACATACTTAGGTATATGAAGAGAAAGAGACACACATGTATACATGCACTGCAAGGTCTTTTTTAAAAGCACATGGATTTAAACCTCTTGAATTGATACCTTCTGTCTTTTCAGAAGAGAGGTTTTTTCTGGGCAAAAGGCATGATGTTTATTAACATCCTTCTGTCACGTGTTAATTCTATTACTGTCCCCAGTTGGGGGATTTCTGAGGTTATTCTTACAGTCAAGTGGCATTATAGGCTGGAGTTGTAGCTGCTGTATTTCAGTGTATAGCAATAATGTCCCTGCTGTCATTTGTTTTTATTTTTGATTGATTTATTTGTTACAGTATCTGTTAAAATGAAAACTTTGTGTTTCTGGCTACTCACTGAAAGTCTCTGCTGACACGAGTTTTCCATGCCAGGATGTCAGATGCAGTTTGATAACATCTCTTTTATGTATCACGGTCCTGATAGATGGAGCAGACTCTGCATTTTGATGTGGACAAGAAATAAATCCACCTGGGGGAAAAAGAAACACAAATGAGAGCTCATAAAGTAACACTGCTGCCAAAATTCTGACCCTACTCCCCAGCACGCAGACGTGAATTACAAGTAAAATCAAAGGGTTGTGTTGTCTCTATCATAGACTTTTAGCAGTCCTTTTTTAATCTTGGACAGCATTTTAAAGGAAACTTAAACAATGGTTTACAAACCTCTAACAAGGTTTTACCATTTTTCTTGAAGAGCCTTTGCAAGAACCTGTCTTGTCCCTAACACACCCACAGAAGACTACAACTTACTGAAATCAGAGGGAGGGGTGGGGTAGTTCTTTTAGGTGCTAGGTAAGCATTGCATGTAACACTCTCTTTTCAGGTTATCTCTTACCTTGATTCCAGGTTTTCTGTCTTCCTTGCTCATGTCATGACCCAGAGACCACAGTCCTTCAGGAACAAGGTTGCCATGGGTATGAGATCCCACTGCCCTCACGCAGGGAGGGTCACTGAGGTGGCTGGAATGCAGACACCCAGGGACTGGAACTGTTGGATCAGGTAGTACCAAGTCCTGTTAGGAAAGGCAAAAGTTCCTGTGGGATCCAAAGATGTGAAGTCTCCTTGTTCCATAGAGAAATCTTCGCTGTAGGGTAAATCCCATGGGCTAAAAAAGCAGGACAAGTTCAGTCTCTGAGCTTTCTCCTTGGAGTCATATTCCTGAAAATCTTGGCTTAAGATTAAAATAGCAGTTGGAGCTTATGAGATGGGAGAAACTAGCACTAGAAACTTTCTCCTTTGTGGAGTCTCTAATGTTTAAAACAGAGGCAGTAGGCTTGGACCTGAAGAAAATGTGGGCCAAGTGGTTGGGTGTTTTTTCCAGTGATATCAACTGATTTATAAAAGGACCTCACTGTACCTGTCTTCATGACTATTTTCTGTCTGCTTTCATGCAACCTGTGGAAAGTTAATGTTAAGCTTGCTGAACAGCTATCAAATCTGTTGGAAACTGAGACACACACAGCCCCTATCAAAAGTTATCAAAGGGGACAGACTAAACACAAACAGAGCACAACTGTACGAGACTTCATTTGGAGGCCAAGTTAAAAACCATTTAAATCTGAGACAGAAGCTCTCAGAGTCTTCTGACCCAACAGATTTAAAATTGCAGAAGACAGTGATTACAGCTGAAACACTCCAAAAATGCTTCTTATATAATCTGCTGGCTCTTAGTGCACGTCACCTTGGCTCCCCCAAGCGGCTGCTCCCGCTCCTGTTTGGCAGCACAGCTGCTGTCTCAGCTCGAGGGTTCCAGCTCTGCTGCAGGATCACAGCACCGGGCCCTGCTCAAGGAGAGTGGGGTGGACGTGCAGCCACGGTTTGTAAGAATTTGGTACCCAGTGAATAAGCTCTACATAGTTCTCCAGTCTAATCATCCAAGAAACGACTGAAGGGATTGGGATGGTTTGTGTTGTTTTTTCATGTCCTTTTTCTTTGTCTTGACATCCTCTAGAGGACTGCCTTGCCACTGGTACTTTTCTCTAAATGCAAAGACAGATGCTAATGGTTTTGCTGCTGATTGTGGTAAGCCTTCATTAGCTATACTAGCTGAGGTCTGCTCAAAAAAAGTCTGGCTGGGGACCTGCAGGACCACATCCTGACTCTAAAATCCTAAAGTTTAGCAAAACCAAATGCAAAATCCTCTACTTGGGACAGTCCTATGGCTGGACCAACTGTGAGGAGCACCCCTGTGGTGGAGGAGCAAATGAACGTGAGGCATTGCAAAATTTAAGATCAAGGCAGAAGCCGTAGAGAGGCACACTTTGGACAGAGGAAGAAAAAAGTGCATCATGAGAGAGCACAGATTTTTCAGCAACTGTCTGGACAAGGCTCTGAGTGACCAACTCTGACTTTTGGTTATCCCTGCTGTAGATTGAAGGGGGATCGAATGACCCCCAGCTTCTTTCTGACCTCTGTTATTCTAAGACCCAAGAAACACATGAAGGGTCTGAATTTTTCTGTTCACTGCAGGATTGCTTTAAAAGTACTTATACACCCTGGTGCAAAACTTTTGTAAGTCACCTTTAATTTATTAGGTCTTTCCTTGAAGAGAAGCCTCCTCCTACAGCCCCTTGCCAACCACAGTTTATCTTCTCTGATTATTCTGCTAAGAATAAAAAGACAAACTTAGCAAAGCAGCCCAAATAAAGTGGAAAGCCACAGCACAACCACCACAGTCACACGGGACAATTCCGTGAAGCCCTGTGAGAGTCAGAGTGTCCTGAGGGGTGGGGAATCGTTCCATCCTCTCTGTGAGGCAGACACACGGGGAGTTCAGGTCCTCACAGCATGGCAGATGGGTTGGGTTCTTTGCCCTTCATGCAAGTGGATCCCCTCTCTCCCCATCTCCTCTGTGAGAGGCAGAGTAAAGGACAGGGACTAAACACGTAAGTCAAAATTGCAGCCAGTGCTCCTGAGAGCAGGGCTGGAGAGAGGAGGCCCCAGGGCCAGTCTGTAACACAGAATTACTGAGAAATACTCACAGGCTGTGTAAAAACCTCCTGGAAGCCGAGTCAGTCCGAACTACATAACCTTGTTCCCCATTATGACCAAGAATATCAATATTTCTGTTGAAAAGATGCAATGCAGAAGGAAGACACCAGTAGATCTTTGCATTGTGCCAGAACACATTTTTCTTTCATCTTAAAAGTGTGGGGTTTTTTCAGTGAAGTTTCAGGTGGGATCAGAGCCTGGACTAGGCCTGGCACATGTTAAGAGCCAAGCCTCAGTAAAATGCACACTGAGTGTTATAAACGACTACCCAAACAGCCAATTATTCGGTATAAAGGGTAGTTTAATTTTATAAATAATGAAAGCTACAGAGTAAACAGCGCAGCGCTGGGTGCACTGTGAGACTCTGCTCCATCAGTGACACGCCGTTAGAGCTCGCAGGCTCTGCTTATTACAGTTCAAACATACATATTCTTTATTTCTTGTTAAATGATTGTCTTTTAGGTCCTCCCATCTGATTCTGCATGGTGCTTCTTGGTAATTGTGGGGCTGGGGTCAGGAAGGATGGTAATTCTTCTTTAGAGTGATTCTTAACTTAAAATTTAACGAGAGACAATCTTGTTAGTTAAGCCCTATCTGTTGTCTTGAGGTATTTCTTCTTTATCTTGATTGTGTTTACTTCTCTATTGTATTTAGGTATTCTCAGCTTATCTTTGGTCTGCACTGTATCTATCTTACTTCAAAAGGCTGCTTAGTTATTAACCTTAGTTCTTTTCTTTTTCTACTTTTTACGCATTATTTGATAAGCTCATAGACATTCTGTTGCTAAATCTTTACTGCATCAAGCTACACAGAATGTCTCGTTACGTTCTTGACACGAATTAAGTCTATATTCATCACATGAGTGCTATAAAATAACATTGGTATTAGTGAGTATATATGTGGTACCTGGGATTTTAGGCAGACTCTGGCTCCATCTCAGAGGCTTGTTGTGAATCCACTGTGGACATCCATCAACCTCCTGCAAAGCAGCACTGCTGACGATGCCCCAGGCCTTGCAGTGTTGAAACATGAGGGCAGGGAGACAACAAATACCCTGCAACAACCATTACTAACCCTCATTAAAAGCTAAACCATGAAAAATGAACAGATCAGTGCAAGAGCATGAGATGTTAGCCTTGAGGAATGAAAAAGGAGGAGGAAACACCCTTCACC
The DNA here is from genome assembly GCA_013396695.1 of Sakesphorus luctuosus. Classification (NCBI taxonomy): domain Eukaryota; kingdom Metazoa; phylum Chordata; class Aves; order Passeriformes; family Thamnophilidae; genus Sakesphorus; species Sakesphorus luctuosus. The sequence goes on from VWZD01003139.1 coordinate 210,953, forward strand.
AAAAGGCTGATAAGCATATAAGGAGTTCAAGGTTGAGATGCACATGAGATCTATATAAAGGCAGAACTAGCCAAGCTCCCACGTGGAGAAGAGGGGATAAATCCACTTCATTAAGTTGTTTCTAAAACTGGTGCAGATGAGCTAAACCTTGAAGGAGACACTCATTTAAGATTGATGTGGAGTAAGGGTGGAGAGGTAGCTGTTGAAAATACTGCCATAAACCAGTTCTCCAAGTTGTCACTCACTGACACTTCCCAGTGTTTTCTAATAAAAATAATCTGTTAAAATCAGACTCTAGAGACAGCTCGTCTTTGGCTGCCAGTGCAATTTCTCACAATTGTTTCATGTAGTAAATGCTTTTGGAGTAAGTCAGGGACAACTTTGAGATGGATTTTTAAGTTACTGTTATTTATACTGGTGAAGCACTTTATACAGCTTTCAAATACACAAAAAATAGCTACAAGGGCATTGCATAAAGCTAGTTAGAGCTAGTAAAGCTGCTGATGGATATTCCTTCCACATCCAAGTTTGTAGCACCTGCAGCTGTGGAGGGAAATAGCCTTGTGCTTGCTTGGGACTGTGGCAGTGCTGGAGAGTGAAGTGTTTGTAAGCCCAGGGGATAAACCAGCAGCCAGGAACTGCAGGGTGCTGTGCAGACCTCATGGCAGCGCTGCTGAAATCCTTGCTGGCACAATTGCCGTGAGGTTTCCTCCATGGGGCAGCAAAGGCCACATCCCCCAGGAGAGGGCAGAGGCAGGAGCTGCCTGGCTGGGGCTGATGCAGCTGTGGGGCTGTCCTGGGTTTGAGAGCAGGGACAGAAAGTCACAGTCCCTCTCTATGGAACGGGGTAATGGAGCTGCAGCCCTTGGCCTTTATCCTGAACCTAAGGTTGGTTGGATCTTTTTTGGGGCCTCTCTTTATTTTCCCAGAATTTAGGAAACTGCTTGAAGGACCTCTTCTCTTCCTTTTTTTTTTCCCAGTAAAACACAAGTGCAGTGGTTTTTTTATGTGGAGATGAACTAAAGTTAGAAAACCTTTATGAATCCAGTATCCATTTCTTGTATGTGCCATAAAGTTCTACTCATTATTTGGCCATGACATTTGGGAGAAGGATGGCAGAGTCTGACAATGTGGTGACAGGACAAACCCACAGCTTCCCTGCTGTAGAGCCAGGTCTGGGGGAGCAGTTAATAGGGATTTTTCTAATATGATTCTTTGAAATTCCAAGATGGTTTCATAGTAAGCCATGAAAGGCATCTTTAACTCTTCCACATCAGTTACGATTTCAAAATATTTTAGTGCAAAAAAGCCCTCCTCCTGCCTTTCATAGCTTTGAAGTCACTGCTGGCAGGGTTCAACTGCAGGAAAGCTTCCAACCATAGAACCAGGCAACAACCATCTTTAATAAAAATAAAAAATAAATAGCAATGTTTTGATAAGGGTGACATAAACCACATCTCAGCTACCTGGAAACAGTTCTGCTGCTTTTCACTGAAGAAAAACCCTCATCATCTATTAAAATATTATGATCAATTCTAATGGAGGCTTTTAGGTGCTTCTGTAAAGTGCAGTATGTTACCTTGTTGCTATAGCAGAGGACACTTGAAATTAAGGAAGCTTTTATGTGCATTTTGCTCTGGGACTTGCTCATTATGGGCTATCCTCAGCAGCAGCAGAATGTACTGGCTAATACAGCCCCAGCTGCTGCTGCAGGACAGGAAGGTGTGAGGCTGCCTTAGGCCAGCGTACACACCAAGAGCCAGAAGATGGTAAAGAACAGCCTGGTCATCCTTTGCTTGGGGATTCCCCTCGGAGAGAGGGAGGGGCTGTGTGAGTTGGTCAGCAAGAATTCACTTCTATGGTTTTCCAAGTGATCTGCAGGCTTATGTCCCAGCCATTCAGTGGCTCTCTGTGGACAGACTGTGGGTACCTGGGTGTGGACCATGCATCTCCAAAAAGAGACAACCAATCAACAACCTCTCCAGGATGCTTTTCCAACACTCTTTGTCCCAGCTTGTCATAGATGCATCTTTTGTATGGCCCACGTGATGTTTGCAAAGTGCTTTGTGTGGTGTGTGGATGAGAAGGAGCTATATAAATGCAAATTTAATGTATTCATTTATTCTATACTGAAGGTTGTGCTGAAGGCCAGGTAAATTACACCCACGGCATCTGCCAGTCAGCTCCTAATGTCATCCACTTCAAAAACAATAACTTCCCACAGAATTTGTTAAGCATGATTTTCTTTTGTTAGTCCTTGCACACTAGTTTTAATCAAATTACATTTCTCCAGGTGCTTTCCATCGGGCTGGACCCGCTCACTGCTGAATTGAAGGACCCTGATCATTACTCCCTGCGTCATTTCCCTGACCTTGCCACGAGCCCACAGGGGCAGCATAACGAGGTCCATCCCTACAGCACAGCCCCCGCTTCTCCCAGCTCACTGCTGAGATCCTCAGGGGCTGGATCCTTGCACTGAAGCTTTAACAACCTGCAATAGGAGCGAGTCCTTCATCACTCACTCCGTATTTACCTGGAGTGCCTTCATTATTTCTTTCACTCCCCCTGAAAGTGTATGGCTGTCCCCAGCATTGCTCCCATTATCCCTCTTTGAACACTGGAAAAAGAATGTATCTACATTTCCTGATGTGCTTAGCATTTCTGTCATCACTGCCTCCCTCTGCCTGCCCTGACCTTTGCAATGACATTTTCAGCAACTCTATTCCCAACACTTTTTCTTTGCAGCTATTTTCTATGCAATTTTTCCTTCATTTTTCCCAGCTTTATTTTTGTTACTATTTTTTAATTTGCTCTTTTATGCTCCCCTAGATAGATCCCTGGACATAGAGATGAGCCGGTGGGCCTTTCAGGCATTGCTTGTTCCCTGCAGCAAGCCTCACTGTGCTCTGTGATGCTGCTGGGTGCTGAGGGCAGGGAGAATAAAGCTGGCCACAAGTGAGGCTCAGTGCATGGAAGGGAGTTTTGCCTGCACACCTTCAGATAGCTCAGCTACTCTGCTGCTGGGCTGTACGTGCTGCTGGCCTCGTGCAGAGATGGTATGCCAGGAGAAAGACTAAGCTTACAGCTGCTGGCGCCACTAACGCTGCTGGTTTGGCCCCAGGCTGATCCCAGCCGTGAGATCCGAAGCTGAGTGCCCCTGTGGCCCAGACCAACATCCCTTCAGCTTGTCACACCTCTGTGGTTCCATGTCCCTGGGCCCACAGTGACACACACCTGAGATCCCCAGGGAGCAGAGGAAATGCAGGAAAATAGTTTCCTTTAGGCAATCCCAAGACTGAATTTTTGTAGATCAAATTACATGGGCAGAAAGAAAGCCCTGGAGAAACAAAAGGTGGCTTATGATAACCTGATCTGTGAAGTAGCTCCAGGCTTAGCCTTGAAATTTGGGAATAATCATTTGCACTGGTGTGCATCTCTGCTTTTGTTTTGAGGCTCAGACTCTCAAACCCTGTCAAGTCCTTGTCTGGATTTGCCTGTTGAGTCAGTAAGTGGTGGACTCAGACCTTCAGCTGCCATAAAGAAGAAAAGCTTCAGTGTGGGCAGCGGATTTGCACTGCTTGACATCGGCATAGCTTACAGTGCATGAGAAGAACTCAGTTTTTTACATTCCTTAGAGTGAAAGATACACTGAAAAGCAGATAGAAAACCTACTGGTTACTTACTAGGACATCCTTATCACCACAGTGTTTCAGTCATGCCTCCCCCTTTACCAGTGTAACAGGGCTAATGTGATTCAGAATGGCACTTACTAATTATCTTCACTGTCTTATTTTCCCTTTTCCTTTCCCTAGCAGGTATTATTTATCCAGCAGTGCTGCTGGAGAAAACTGGTACTGCAGTTTTGTACTATCAGTGAGTGAGTTCCTTGAGGCTCAGAAAGAACAAATGCTGCTCTTGTGAGGGTCTCCAAATCCCTGGAAGAGACACCCTTAATCTCTGGGAGCACCCTTGGGAAACAGCAGGAGAAAGACAGATGTGGAGCTTGGCAATGCCATTTATAGCCTCACTACAGCAAGCAGGGTTCCAGCAAAGCAGTTTGGCTAAAGCAGCACAAGGGGTGCAGTGAATGAGAGCGATAAGAGCAGGAACAATATAATTTCACCCAAGCAAACTGAACAGCAAAGACTTCAGCAAAGGCTGATGCTCTTCCAGGGCTGATATTATGGTGACACAGCTAAAGGGACAAGCCATTCTCACCCGAAACCAAATAAAAAAGATCAAATAAATCCAATGGAGGTAATGTGTCCCCCTAACTGTAAATGCCATCCTGCCCAAGCACTTTGTCCTTAATTACATGACTGTTTTTATCTGCAGTGAGAACACAGTGTTTGACTCTGTCTTTTGGATTAGGGAGAGAGGTTTGTGCTGACCACATACCCATGTCCTCACATGCCTGCAGCACACAGATCAGACACTTCATACCAGCACAGTTGTGTCAGATCCCTTCACATTTCCACACCAGCTCCAGCCTGGCATCCCCACTCCCTCCAAAGCCTCCCTCCTCCAGAACTTTTCTGGAGGAAAACACAGAGAAAGAGCCTGTTGACATCTGCTCAAGCAGAGAGTGATCCATGAGAATGACCAGCAAACGGCCTTAGGACACACTTTGCACAGGTATCAAGGTGGAGTGGCCAGACAGACAAGAATTGGCAAGGCAAGAAGCAGCTGACAGAGTCAAGTTGCACAGGTTATTGCAGGTCTTCTATGTCAACAGTGTGAATCTTAATTCCTTCATCTAGGTTAGTGCAAGAAAGCAGGGGAAAGAAAACATCTGGCCTAGCAGCTGCCCCACCAAAAGCAAATACAGTAAAAATTGTTTAAAGTCTAGCTCTCCTTCAGCCAAATAGGTGCAATGGTTACTGCTTACCTGTTTTGCTAGAGCTTTGCTGTCGCCTTTAAAAAAGATAACATTTATTAAGCCATCTGATTTTTCTTTCCAAGTGGAGAACATAAACTCACCAAGTAGTAAATCTTTTCCTTGTTTCTGGCTCACTCTCTCAAGCTTGAGTGCAGCCCTTGTTGTTGCCAGTTGAGTTCTGGCAGATGGGTGGAAACTGAGGTTTCCAGGACTGAGCAGCAGCTGAAGTAGAGTGTGAATGCTGAGGTCTGGAATGCAGCAGTAAATCTTTTGGAAGATGTCACCCTTAAGGATTGCTTATTTCTTTATGGAGCAGTGTGAGAAGCCACGAATGTATTGCTGTTTCCTGGAGACCAGACACACAGCATGTCATCTGCCCAGCTGGCCAAACCTGAGAGTCCAGCAGCACACCTAAGGAAAGCACACCTTCTGCTGGCTGGCTGTGCTCAGCAATGCATCAGTCTATCTGCTGGAATAAGATCATGAGAACCAGGGGATACACTGTCAGCCCAAGAAAGGCTGCTGAGAGAGCACTAAGTATCCTGAAATAGATACAGTTTTGCTAATTCGCAATAATCTCGACAGGTTTTGGAACACACTATACTGTGAGTACCACCCCTCTGTGGACACGTGACTGTATCAGCAGTGAGGTGTAGCAATTTATAGAGTTGTTCCAATATACCTGTGGCAAAAAGCTGCTGAATCCACAGCGTATTCATGTCAATACCTTAATAAATCTTTCCCAGGGCCTGTGAGCAATGTGGCACTTGAGCAGTGTTGGTGCTGCAGTGCTCTCAGTTTCCCTATCCCATCCTCTGTGTCACCCAGATGAAGCTGTAACTACATTTCTTTCCAACTGTGGCTTATACTTTCCATGACAATGAAGCAAAAGAACAAGCAACAAGAATGAGAACTTCCCAATTCTGTGGTTTGAAACAGGAGGGGACAGTAGACACTTTGCTGTGTCAGGCTCTTTCTTTCTTGTGTGATTTTGTTTTTCTCAGAGGAAGTTGTAAATGTGCTGCCTCAATCCCAGGTATTAGGATGGTGAGGGGTGTTTGTGGGATAAATACTACAAAGAACTGCTTTGCTTGGTCAGTCAGGAAAGAATGCCTATTACCTTTCTCCAGAACAGAACCACGGAGCTAGAAGGGGCTGAAACGCCCCTGGCCCAAGAATGGACAGCTAACAGACAAACAGCCTGGTCTGGGCTGCCTTCAGTAGCCTGATGTACACATAGACAACAAACATTTGCAATGCTTAAGGTATGGTTTCCAGGCACTGCTCACTTTCCACATACCCCTATGTCCTACCTGTTAGAACTGGTGGTCTCCAACCCCAGCTTCAGGAGATGCTCAGCCTGTGTTGAGAGTTTGTGGCAACTTCATCTTCCGGCGTCTGGACAAGGCCTTTTCTCAAGGAATAGCCATGCATTTTGGATTTAGTCAGTTTTTCAGCTTGCCCATGAGCAGCAGGCAAGCAATTATAAATAACTACTGTGCCCTCCACAGTGGATGCTCCATCCTTCCTCCATTGCTGCTGTAAGGAACCAAGGACAGCTGTAGATAGCAGCTGGTCTGAATCACTGGAATAAGACATCACAAGAAACACTGTATTAGTCTGAATAGGCTCAATCTAATCAATTAATATAAACTAATTTAAGCAGATAGTTAAAAGAAGTAGTAATAAAGTAATAGGAACTGCATATTTGAATCAGGTTAGTGGCTTTGAAATGCTCTTCAAAGTCCAAGTCATGCCGAGTGTGCAGATACCAGAGCCACTCTAGTTAGCAAGGGGACACTCTGACAGCTTGTCAATGGGCAGCTCCTCAGAGGTCTTTCTGCATTTACCCAGCTGGGACCTGCCTGCCTCTCCTCTCGGCTGTGCACAAGCTCAAACACATCTCCCTGTCCCAGCTGGGAATTGCTCTTCTCCAGAGGATCTGCATCTCTGTGGAAGCACATTTTCACGTGCTGTCACCTCTGCACACTCTCCCTTCCTGAGCTGAGGCTCGAATGCTCTCAGCATGTGGGCTTCTCAAGGGAGGGGACCTGTACACAGGGGGTGCTACAGTGAAGGAGAAGGAGGAAACTGCTTCTTCTGTCATTTCAACTTTGAAAACTTCTCCTGAGTCTTAGTCTCTGGGGAATGAAGCCAATTAAACAGCAATCTGGCAAGCCTATGAAGCATCTCCTCCTTTCAATGGAAGTCCTTCTCTGAGTGACATGAGCTGAGTAGGAGAAGACTAAACAGACAGGAGCAGCAGCAGCAGCAAGTTATTTCCAACTGAATAATGGCAGCGTTTCATATTTCAGCACAGTCATTGGAACGACATCAGTTTTTCAGAAGCAAATACACTGAAACTAGAGAAGACTTTGATTTCTACTTTTGCAATCAGACATGGCAACACCTCTGAAAGTCTTTTTTCCCTTGATTACCTAAAAGACACTGTAGCAAAATTCAGAGAGGCTGCATCTTTGTGCTCGGAAGAGAAAAACAGACGGCTGACACTCTCAGTGGGATGTTCCTTAGGAGTACACCTCTCCAATCAGCTAACATTCACCCAAGCACATTCAAACACAGAAAAGACCCTGATGGTGAAAATAACTGCTTCTTGCTTGTATTGCTGCATAAAAAAACATCCCTGCAGAGCTGCCTGGAAACCAGAAAGGCTTCTACAGGCTACCACTGTGATGTACAGGTTACCCTGAACAGATCCTTTTATTTTACCTACTGAGCTCTGCGCTGAGCCAAGTGACTTGAACTTTGCAGCTGCCACTATTCGTACTCATACCACTGAAGGGCTGGAGCCTGTCTTCCTGTTTTCCAGTTCTTGATTTTCAGACCACCAGAGGCTTAGAATCAATGTCTCCTCTAGTCCTTATGATTAAACGTGCCAACCTGAACATGTCTGGAGACCTTGCCAGCTGTAGGTTTTGTTACGTGTTTTACCTCAAGATATGAGAGCTTATGGCAGTTGGTGTTTTCCCTAATACAAGGAACAACAAGTCATCTTTTAACCTGCCATCTTTATGCATCTCAGTAAATGTGCTTTAACACCTTTGTGGATTTTTTTCTGCGCCTCTCCATTTTAGTCAAAGATGTTTTCAAAATAATACCAGCAAAATGAGATGTAACATGCAAAGAACTGTCAGTAACTCCCTCCTTAAAAACTTCTGCTAGCAAAAGTTTTATCACATCACTCCATGAAATACTTGTTCAGTTTCTGTCTCAGTAGAGGCCCAAGACCCCTTCCAGGGTTCCAGGGTTGACATGATTCTGCATCCACTGACTGTAGCCCAGAAACTGGCCACTGTCAGGCATGTCTTCCTTCCAGCCACAACCCATTGCGAATTGTTGCACCATCATGTTCTGTCAGCAGGGCAATTATTCTCAATTTCAGACTTCTGATAGAAGCACAGCATGATGTTGGCCTCACATCAACACTTGTAAGCCCCCATAGAAAAAAAAACAAACCCACACAATTGGGTGGCCATTTCCCACTGATAGGTAGTTTGGGAGCTGTCAGCCAAGCAGTCTGTAAGCCACCTGACAGGTGCTTCAGTGATACTGCAAACTGCTCATTTGTTTGTGCTCCTCAGTATCATACCCTGGGATTCCTGTAGGATCTCAGGAGATCATTAATCTGGGGTCATCTTGATGCGAATAGAAATTAGACTTGAGGTTTTGAGACTGGCAGAGATGGGAGCCAGGAGAAGACTAGAAATTGGTACAGAATGAAAATGTCTGCTTATTCCCAGACACTGCCCACCCCACCTTCATATGGAGCTTCTTTTGGCAGTGCTGGCTCTGCCCAGCCACTCCTTTTGGTCACCACAAAACTGCACTTCCCCAGTGGCCTGGTAGCTTGCACTCTGCCCTCCTCCCCTCAGCAGACTCAGGAAAAGCTCCCTTTGCTCCCTGTTTTGAGAGCTTCTGCACTAGGTGGTCACTGTGCTAACCCCACAGACCACAGAACGAAGCTGAGAGTGCTCTCCCCCTCAGCTGTCAGTGAGCCATCCTGGGAGCCTGATACAGACAATACACAGGGTATTGACAGGAAGTTTCAAGTGGTAAACAAAACCTCTCACTGAGGGAACGAGCTGGGTAGGTCCTGAACACTGAACAGAGCTACCCACAGGTCAGTAGGCACACACACAGTCGGTGTGAGTCTGTCTGAGTCAAACCGTGCTTGTAATAATTAACTGTGCTATACACTCAGACACAGTGACTGAGGAACTTACTCTCTGCATCTCTCGTCCTATCAAAACCATCAAGCACATCAGACTCCAGCCTCATCCTCCAGAGCTCCTGAGTTTAGCACAATTTTTTTATTACCACCTCAAGTTCTTGCTTTCTCTCTCTATTGATGAGAGCAGTGACCTTTGTCTGATTCTCTAGCCAGCACCTCCGACTTTCTGTATTGCCAACATCCCTTTTCTGACTCCCCCTCTTCAGCCTTGTGTGCTAAAGGCTCTCATGTGGTAGCAATTCAGTGCTTATCTGAGAGATGAGTGGTGCCTCTGAGCTTACTCCTGCTGATGTATCCTGCTGGTTTGCTCTCTTGCTTTCTCGCTTCTTGTTCATTTTTCCTGGCCACCTGTCATAACATATTTTTTCACCTCTACACCCCTTAGAGTTGGCTCTGCTGCCAAACAGGTACACTGCTGGTAATCCAGCCTGGGTGGAACTTATTTAACAAGAATGACATCTCAGAGCACACTGTTCAGCCACGGTGCCTTTTTCCTAATTCCCCTTAATGAAGGAGCTGATATTTCATTGACAACAATTTGCTGAAGAACACAAGGTTCACCCTCACACTGGTAAACCTTAAAACAAGGGAGTAATTCAAACAGCCTACAGTCAGCCTGCTGCCAGATCAAGGGCTTTATTCCGAGTTCAGTTCGAATTCCTCGTGCTGCCAACACAATGAAAACCACTTGTCTTATTAACATGAAAAGAATCATCCCTACTTCAGTACATCTTATTATCCTGGGAGGGGAATTCAGGCAGTCTGCTCCGTTATTTGATGGCTGATATTAAACTCGTCAGACTCAGCCATAAACTCAGGCACATTTAGCAATACTCAGATACTAAAGAAGGCCTGACATTGTGAAATCTCTTACTCACGTTTGATTTGCTGGGTAGAACTAGGAAGAACATCTTCTCTCTAGTACTCCTCTGTGCCCTTCTCTGGATGAAATCAGATGACTGAAGGCATGGCCCTAGTGCCAGCAGCTGTCACAAACATGAGGTCAGCCACGTCAGTCCCACCTAGATTTACAGAGGCTGGCATGGTTATGGTGTTGCTGGTACTCAAAATACTTGATTGCTCTTCTGTTTGAAAGAGAACTTAAAACACTGACATATACCCACATAGCAGATAGTATCACTCTTCTCAAAAACACGTCTGTCTTTCAGGGCTTCCTACCTGCTGAACGGAGGCATTTGTCCTCATTTACTAGGCCGGGTCTGAGGTTTGTGATTCCCCTTGAGGCATTTTGCATCTTCTCTTTATCCTCTGCTCATCTGGAATTTCTGCATCTCTCTTCATGCATCCCCCCCCAGAAATGGTTTCCTAGTACATCTTCCTCCATGTCATTCTTGGAAACACAACCATGTTCTGAGTCCAGGAGGGGCTGCACAGCACAAGTGGAATGAAATATTCCTTCCCACCTGCCCCACTGCAGACAGAGCAGTGGCATGACCAGAAGCAGTGACTGAAAAGTCACTGTTCTGCCTTCACAGCCAGAAACTTCCACTGGGAAAGAAAAGTAGAAAAGTCATAAATCCACGAGTGAGAGCTTTTTTTGACAATAAACACCTAAAGCTCACCTCACCACAAAATGAGTTTTTGTCTTGTTTCCACAGTGACAGTTGAGGCTAGTGGGTTTAAATGGACATTTAAAGGCTCCATCAGGTAGGCAATAGCACACAGCATTTGAGCACACGGTGTGCTGCTTTCAGGTTTCCATACCTGCAGGATAATCAATGCAAGTCCAGTTCCCGCTGGGATCACATATCTACCCAGCAGACTGCTGTATTGGTTCCTGAAAGTGGAGCCAGGATACAAGCAAATCTGCTGCCAACACACAGCACATAATTGGAAACCCTCTGCCTGGCTGCTCACTCATTAATCAAAGATTCCTAATGTACCTGGCTCCCTCTGCCTGCTCCTGGATATAATTAGCCACTTGTGCTTAGGTAGCAGCACTGGGAAGTTGCTTCCTGTCTTTGGTGACAGTAACTGGTATCTCTGAGAAGGATACAACAAAGGCACAGGAATAGGGAGAAATGGCTACAGCAGCACAGAAAGCCATTAGCACCAAACAGCAACAATAACTCTTCACCTCTCCATCCTTACTGTGCCTTCCTTTGTGCAACTCTCCCTTGCCTTGTTGGAGTCACGGACAGGTGTTAGCAGCTGACAATGGCAGGCACCAGCAGTCAGGTAGGCTCCTTTTACACAGGTAGCACCAGCACTGAGGCTTTACCCCTTGGCAAAAGCCTGCAAACTGCTGGGATGGCCGTGGCCAAGAGTGCTGGGCCACACAGGCTGGCTCAGGGCTGTCAGGCAGCAATCCCCCCCATCCCACCATCTGAACTGTGTGCCTGACTGTCCTTGCTCTGTGAGTCAACACAATCACACTACCTGTACCCTTGGGAGCTGATTTCCCTTGATCATCTGCTCTCACTGACTCTGCAATGAGACATCCTGGCAGGAAAAGGACCCTGTGCTGCCAGTGGTAGCACTGCCCATGGGAGGTCCGCCCACAGCACCTGCACTTCCTACAGGTGGAGATGGGACTGAGACTCTGCTTTAGGCCTAAGACCCTGTTGCTCATCCCTACCAGGTTCCACCACCGTGGACCTGAGGTGTCCACACAAGGAGGTCTGTGGCTTCTCCAGTTAGTGACTGCACAAGGAGTAATTTCTTCCTGCTCCCAGGCAGCTTCAAATGATCCGATGCTCTGCCGTGGAGAAATGGAAATGTTCATAGGTGTGACAGTGCCACTCATTATAATTCTTGGGAATTGCCATTGTCAACACATCCTCAGGTTATGCAAATCCCCGAAGCTGTTGATGAAAAAAAAGAGAAGTCAAATCTGTCTAGGCTTTTTGATTGGAAATGAGTGTATTGAAAGTGTGCTTCCTTCTCTGAGAAATCAAAGCCTGTTTGATTGAGGCTCGTTTTCACACCATCAGCTGATGCAGCTCACACTTCAGACATTTTCAAATTCTTTTACTTTTCTAGAAAAAATACATAAATCCCAAAGAATAGTGTTTTTCTCCAAAGTCATCTGTCAAGGCTTTTAGTCTCTTACATTTTTTGCTGCCAATCTTAGATTAATAAGATAAAAAATTGTGCATATTTTTAGATGATTTTTTTAATATTTTTTTAGGTTATAGATAAGTAAATACCAAAGTATACCTTCTGGAAATACTCCCACTAAAACAGGAAAGAAACTTTATAGCAACTGTGTGCAACTTTCCTTCATACCCTCCCTGTCTGAACATTTNGCTCAAAACTGAAGAGATTCAGTACGTAGCCAATGAATCCAATACCTCCTCCTACATTTGCCTTGCTCTATCCCTTTCTCATAGTTTGAGTATGTGACTCCTGGACCCTATGGCAACTTCGAAGCAAAAGGATTGGCAGGGTAGTTTATATTGCCTGAATAAAAACATCCAAACCTCCAACAAGTGATGCCTGGGACTCCTCTGGTGGCAGGCGGGAGGGAGGGAGGGAAAGGAAGGGAGGGAGAGA
>VWZD01003139.1:223729-280015 GCA_013396695.1 Sakesphorus luctuosus
AAGGAAGGAAGGAAGGAAGGAAGGAAGGAAGGAAGGAAGGAAGGAAGGAGAATTGTCTTTATGAAAACATTCAAGCACAAAATGTTTCAATAAGACTTACGAGAAACTCCAGCAGAGCAGGAGCCAGAAGAGAAGTTGCACAAGAGAGACCTGTCCAAATGGGTGCCTGGTGACATGTGTGACATGGAAACTGAAAGAGAGAAACAAAAGGGTAAAGTTTGAGGCATCAACACCTAGATGTTTTGGTGGTTAGAGTTTTTTGGTGGTTCATTAAAATACGCCACAAATGCACACCCTTCAGAGCTGAAAACAGTGAAATTAGGAGTGTGTCACCCCAAAATCACATTTTCAGCCATCTACTCTTATGCGGACTTCTTTTCATTTGTGGGATACTTTAGATAATTTTCCTCACATTCTGCTCCCACTAGTGCTGCTCACTGGAGAGTTTCCACTGTCACTCCACCAAACAAACACTGCAGCTTTTTAGAGGGGAGGAAAAATCAGTCTGTGGGAGCTAACCCACTTGGGAAGGGTTGCCTGCTCTCCAGGGCCTGGCTGGATCTGACGTTTAGTCAAATTATGAATACACAAGAGAAATTTTAAAAGAGAGGCCAATTTTTTTTATAGAATGCTGTTTACTCAATGTACATTTTAATTACATTTATCTTTTGATTCTATAAAGCTATATTAATTTAGTTCAATTCATTGGACCAGGAGGCTGAGGCACTGTCAAGATCTGCAGTGGTTGGAGCCCCTCTCAGACTTCTGAACACCTGTTGCTTCAAGCTGGGGCTCCAAGCCCTGAGGTCCCACCTTTAATGAGCAAGCAGTGGCTGTGCTGTGGTGTGCTCCGTCCTGCAGCTCAGTGCTGCTGCTCCCCTGGGGCTGGCAGTCACAGCTAAGCACATCTTTAAACGCTTGGTGGGTTTAGGGCTCATTGGGTCTCCTTTCATTTGGGCCTTTCTGCTGTGTACTGCTCAAAGTGATGCATGTTCCTTCAATACAGCTGAAAATAATCTGGGCAGGCACCGTAAAGGGCACAATGCTAAAGAGTGACCTCTGAAAAGCCCAGCTGCACTGACCTCGTGATGGGAATTGGATTTTCCATACATCGGTAATTAACCAGTATTTCAGCAAGTATAACTTTAATTACTTCACTGATACACAATAATCTATTTTGCTGCCAGACCATGCTGGCAACAACTTCAATTTTTAACAACTGTAAAAATACAGTTTTTATCCAAAGAGGTGGCAGACACACAGCAGTGCTGTTTTCTCTCATTACATTATTCTTGTGGTCTTTTCCACAAATGCTCGGGTGTCTCTTAGGTATTACTTTTTAATCATCTACCCTCATTACGCGTAGTGTTTGCTCCTTTTTCATACTATAGTACAAAGCCAGAAAGAAGGCAATTAAAATTCAATAAGGGTGCAGTGCTTAGACACTCATTAAGTAGTCATTAGGTAGTCTGGAGACTCATTGTCTTCACGAGGGTTCGTTTTCTCGCTCTCTGTCAATCTCCTCTCTGCATTATTAGCTCAAAACAGCAAGCACGATGTGACTATGAATCCAGAGGGTCCCCGAGTCTCCGGGCCCAGGCACAGCTGCCCACTTGCCTCCTGGACACCCACCACTCGGGTGCTGCGCCCCCGCGGGGCTGCTCCAGCAGCACAGGGAGATGCTCAACCTTGGGGCTGCCCTCGCTCCCGCTGTGCTCCCTGGCTGGGACTGATACACCCTGGCAGTGATTCCCACCCTTCTCAGGCCAAAGAAAGACCATTTCAACACCCTTGTTTACGCTTGTTTAAATACCTCTCTCAGAAACACAGCTCCCGGCTGCCAAGACAGTTTGCAGAAGGACACAGATGAGTAACTGGCAAAATCAGGGCTCTAGGGAGTGAGGAGCATTCGCTGTCAGCATCGGGTGCCAAACTTCTGCCAAAAGAGCATTTGAAACAAGCAGGCTTCATTTTGAGGTGGGAAAAAACAACTCACTGGCAGAGACATGATGGTAGATGCATGCCACTGATTGTCAGATGCATAAAGGCATCAATAAAATAATGCTCACACTCAAAAAGTGTCTCATAAAACAAGAGGAGCTTCTTCTCTTGATTAAAAGGATTGCCTCTGGACATTAAACAACAGCATCTGTTCTCCACACTCTGAGCACCCTGAGTTTGCTTTGCTTTCTGTCCTTGAGGAGTTGGGGAGGAAAGGGGACAAGACAAGACAACTGAGACAGTTCAAGCGAGGAAGACTCCACAGCAGTTCTAAAGAGCAATTCCCCAGAACTCAGTGAGAGCAGAGGGAGCAAACCGCAATGCAATATTTAAGACTACCCACACACTGCTGACCCTTTATAGATCAATAGAGCTGCCTCCACCAGAAAGAGGCGTCCATATGAAAGAACTGAAACAGAACGCATATTAGAGACACTGAGAGGAAATAACACAGCCCAAGGGAATATCTGCATGCCACAGTACAATGAGGCAGTCTCTGCGGGGTCAGCAGATGGCAATGGAGGAAGGAGAGCAACTCACAGATTCCCAGCTTGTTCATAGCACTCAGTCACCTCCAGGGCATAAAGCTCTGGCACAGAATCACCTCGTCAATAGTCCATCACCTGCACACTTGCATGCCCAGTCACAGAGTCATATTTCATTAAATAATAGTTTTCTGTACTGAAGTCCATTTCCCAGCATTGCATTGTTCCTTATGCCTTGCCTTTAATTTGGGGGTATTTTTTCTTACTGTTTGCACACCACTGCCTTTGTACTTCAATTACAGCTACCCATGTATTAATAAAAACAACAACAAAACTGAGCCCAACAAAACTATTTCATCTGTGGGACGATATTCACAGTGTGTGCATTTCTGACACATTGCAAAACATTGGGAATCCCTGGCCAGGTGTCATCAACTGGAATGGAAAATAGTCACCCAAGAGGTGTACTTTTAAACCAGCTGACTAAAGGTCTGTTCACCTCAACTGATTTCTCTGCTGTAAATCCTCCTATGACCTGGTTTTTTGCTGCCTGACCTGATGGGGTAGAGACCAACTACACAGCATGGGAATATTGAAATCAGGTGGCTGCAGTCAACAATTCATGAACAACTCAAGACTAAAACTTTTCTGCAGAGCTAACATGGCAAATTATCAGTAAATACTATCTTTCCAGCCTTGATGACCATATTCCAGTCCAGGTAAAAGAAAACTGGACCCATAGTTGTATGGAACCAGAAGCATTTGCATGTCTTCTCTTGCTGTAACCACAGGTTCTCATTTCAGATACTTCAGTGGCCTCCAGAAAACCCTTCATTTGCCCAGCCATAAAAAAGTGACAAAAATAAGTAAGATTTGCTGTGGGAACTAAGTATATGAGGAAGGAACCTACAACCCCTTTCCCCCCCACTCTATCCCTTCCCCACCCTCTGTACCTGACCAGTCTGTTCACAACTCCATTTGCCTTTGCTGTTACCCGCTGTTTCTCTGTGCATACACCCAGCACATCTGAACAGAGTTACTATCAAGGCGTCATATTCCTGAACAGCAATGATCATCAGCCAAATCAGAAGCTGGGGACTGTATTTTCATGAGACCTCTGCTTCTACCAATAAAGATATGCAGAATATTTTCTGCTGGACCTCTCTCTCCTGAAAACCAGCTTTCAGTGGAGAGAGGCTGAAGAGTTTTCAGGTTATGCTGCACTGAGCACATGTATTACAAACAAATATGAAATCAAGTATGCCTATGTGCTCACTGTTCCTGTCTCCAAATGAATGTCCTGTTGGAGCTTTTCTTCTCTTGCCCACCAAATTCCTTCAGATCACACTAGTTGCACTTACAGGTCAATCTGAACTGACCTGTAGCAAAGACTGAAAGGTCAGCCTTTGCATTCCCCACAAGGCTATTTTGCTGCCTCCTACCTTCTCCATAGCTGTGCCTGTGCTCGATGTTGTCTCCCTGGTTCCATGTGGACCTGGAGAGCCAGCAGTGGGCAGCGGGAGCTCTGGCTGCAGGTTTGTGGTTTGGCCGTGAGGGCACCTCGGAGCTGGGCATCACAAGGCAGCAGGCACCAAGTTGGGTCCCAGAGAAACGATGGTCCTTTCCTGCAGGCAGGATCTTCAGACACTGTAAACCTCTAATTCATCCCATAGAGAGGGGACTCTGACATTTTCTAGGAATTATCTGGCAGAACAGTCACCTCTAAGAAAGGACTTACTTTTTGTTTGCTGTGAAAAATATGATTGGTCTGCTTCCTAATCCAGCTGTCAAAAAGATATTGACAGTTATACTTCTTACCAAAACACTCAGATGTTCTTTTCCCCTTTATAGTTCAAGCACCCTTTTACCCAGTCAAAGCATTAAATAAATACTTACCTCACTTCCTTCATTTGCAATATCTCTTCATCAAGCAGTACAGCTTGTAGCATCTTTAAGAGAATCAATAAAAAAGCAGCAAGGTTGCCTAATGCTTGTCAAGCTTTTGGTACAAAAATGTAGGTCAAATGGAACCTTTTGTGAAGATCTATCCACAGCCATCTAATGTCTTTACATTTCTTTCCCCACATTTACTTCCAGCATTTATTTTACTTACTCTGTTGCCTTTTTTATTATTGAAGATCCACAGCACCAAAAACCTCCTCCTTCCTTTCAGATTTCTATTGATGACCACCAGCAATGGGAGTTTGCAGGTTTAAGCAACAGTAATGTAAGAATTCCTGTCAACTTCATGGGATGTATTTCTGTGCTTTTACCACAGTGCAAAGACAGAAAGTTTCCTGCTGTGTTTAATATGTACACCACATTGGCTAATTGTGGCATGATTGATGCAAACCCCCACAGAAATAAAGTACAGTTTTAAGTATATAACCAGTAAAGCAATAACCTCCAGATCCTCACATGCCTTGAAGGTCATTTCCTGCAGAGAGCACAAAGCAACTGAAGTAACTGTAAAAGACACTGGGATTTCTTTTTCCCATGCAACAAATGAAGGAAAGTACAGCTCATCAGAAAGCAACCATTTCCCTGAGGGCAATCTGCATGACTAAACCATGATTTTCAGGTTTTAGTGGTTCCCCTTTAATGATGTCCTTAGACCTTGACTGCCTTAAGGAGCCTGACCCATTCCTCTGCAGCTATTTTTTCTTGCATGGTGCACAAAAAGGGTCTGAAGAAGTCTTCATCATTAATAAACAGGAATTGACTGTTTACAGAGGCCAGTTTTGAAGTTTTTGTGATAAATCCCTTTGAATCACAGCCAGAGGTAAACACAAGAGTGAAGATTATTTCCCTCTGACATTATTCTCACTGTGTGTTACCTACTGTTTGCTTTCAGACTTTATAGTCCCTGCAACATCCAAGCATTCCTCCTGTATCTTGGACTTCAGCACTCCTGTTTTTAAATGGTCTGAAATGAAGTTATGTGCAAAAAATATGAAAGCAGGTGTACAAACACAACATTGGGGAGGATGGGGAGTGTAAGTACAAGAAGAAATAATAGAAAAGAGACTGAAACCTCACTGAGAATTTGTGCTTCAAAGTCTGTCCAACTATGGGATTCAAAACACCACATAGAAGAAAAAAAAATCCCTACCTCAGTGACCATCATAGTGGATTTCAGCCTCTGGCTGTAACACCGTGTGTTCCAAATAAAAGCTGAAACTAGACATGCCAGAATCTCTTCTTACTTTGAGCTGGAAGTATGGTGCCACACCTTCTGTAGCTGGGCATGCTCTTTGCTTCCTCAGTTTGTGTTGATGCCAAAATAGGTCAAGATGACTCTACCTGCCTTTGCTTAGAGTCTCTTAAAGCATGTCAAAAAGAGAGAACAGTAGCACTGCTTAATTGACCATCAATACCAGTATACCCAGCTGTAAATTACTCATCTCAGGTCAAATAGAAATGTTTTTTTGATATTCATGTTATAAATTTATTTCAATTTATCTAATTCAGTGCTCAAGTCCTTTAAGAGTTGTGGTGGAAAAGCAGGAAACATAAGGTTTATGGTAATGGCTCAGTGCCTAAAATTAATTTGGTCCACAATTCATGTGGGATTCCTTTAGAACGTACCACTTTGTTATCCTTTAGTCTTTTACACAGATGGATGAAGGAGCTCAGAATGCAGAATAAAGAAGGAGGAGGGAGAAGGAAAACATCAGGTATATAATCAGAGCATGATATACAGTGAAACCAGCAGAAGTGTGATGCATAAGAAGAAGGGAGCACAAACGCCAAGAAAAAACATTACCGGTAACAAGCCAGAAAAAAATCAGTTTATTGTTCCATCTGGTTAGAATGAATTTGATCCAGAACACCCAGAAGTGACAGTGGGAATTGCTGTCTAACACAGTCAGCTACAGCTCAGGCCAATACCTGTCCTCATACAGGCAGTGTACAAAGCATGGCCAGACACCTTTCTGCCACTAGGAATACACACACCTGCCTCGGTGCCTGTGGGCACATGTGTGTATTGTCACAGTTCCTCTGACAGGCACACAGAGTAAATGCAGCCCTTTGGAACAATCAGTAACAATGAGACAATTAGGGGCTGAGTGGCCATACAGGGACACGGATGTTCAAGGGTAAATCTACCAAAGTACAGAAATTACAGGGACCAGTTAGCACAGAAACCAGCAGCAGCTGGAGTCTAATCCTGCATCATTCCACCAGAGGCAGCTTTGCCAGTGATGCTCTGAGTGCAGGACTGGTGCCTGGCCATAGGTACAGCTTTCTTTATGCCTTAAGTGTGGAAAAATAGGAGCTGGGTAACAGTGACTCCTCCCCTCCACTGCCACAAACAATTTTTCTTCCTGCCCCTGCAAACTGTGCCATATGTACTCACTTCTCACTGCCTTCTGGCTTGTCAAATGGAGCTTTTCTACATGCTTATGTACTACACCACCTTCAGCAGTTTCCTCCAAACCCCTCCTGTGCTTGCCTGCTGGCCTGTGGAAGGCAGCTCAGCGCCTGCCCTGCTCCTGGCCATTCCCAGCACTGGTGCTGACACACCTGTCACAGCTGAGGACATGGGCCTGGGGCCTGGAGCTGTTCCTCAAAGTACAGGAGCTGATCCACTTCAAAGCAGTCGCTTGCTCTAGAAACCAGTTTCTCCAAACCTCTCCTGATCTGCTCCTCACTGGCCTTCTGCTGCCTCGACTGCTTCAGGTAGCTGTACACAGCCTCAAACACCTCCACTCCCAGCTTCCCAATGGCAGATCTGGGGAGAAATAGTGCATAAAGGGCAAGTTAAAGTTAATTCACCTTATATTACTAGTACAAGCAGTAACTAGTACTCATATTTCCTAAATATTGTAGCTTTGATTAAAATGATATCATGATGCACCTTATTTGTCCGACAGCAAAATAAACCAAAATTGCCTGGAGAATTTCTCCCTGACTGTTTGGTACACAAAGAGCCCAGGAGTAAAAACCTGGATATAGTAAAATCATGGGAAGCATGGCCATCACCATTGCTACAATCCAAGAATCCTTTTCATGCTGAGCCTTTTATCCACAGCAAGTTTGGTATACACACATGTACTATTTCCTTTGGATTTCATCAAAATAAAAAGGAGCAACCCCAGTCAGCTGAACACCAGTGGCATTTTATGTCAACACATTTTAGGATTCATTGCTTTATTTTAGCTTCTATCAAATATAAGAAAACCATTGTACAAGCTCAGCATGAGCTAACTCGCATTTATTTCTTTTCCTACAGTGCTCTCATTTTATCAGAAGACAGATCTGTAATTCAGTGACAAAACATACACTCACAGCATCTTAATGTTGATTTATAAAGAAGACCAATTTGAAAACTGCAAGACAGTGAACAGCATTTCTTCCTTCTAAAGGAGAACATCTTTAAATTCATGTATCACAGGCCACAGGTAACACAAAATTTTCCACTCAAGTGATGGCTTCATAATATTTTGATGAAAATATCAGAGCAATTTTCCTTCAGCATATCAGAGACTATCTGCCCACTCTGTAAACTTCTATCACAGGATTTGGGCTGGGTTTTTTTCACTAAGCTTTTATATGTTAGAGCAACAGAGAGTTGGTTGTCTGTTAGTATTTGACTTGCACATTTTAGAGGTGATCAATAAGATAGAAAGCTAGCTGGACTAACTGGGATCACCTTGCAGGTGCAATTTGCATTAAAAATGTCTTGTTTGGGTTAGGTAAACATGTGGTAAGTGCTCTCTCCTCCCCCTAGCATTTTGCTAGGATTTCAGAAGTATTTAGGTAGGACAATCATCCCTTTTTCCATCAAGCAGGAAGATCATCCTCAGGAGATCTGTCATGGCATGAAGGGTCTCTTCAATAAAGCTTCTCAGTAAAACTGAACACAGTTTGTGTAACAACTTCCTCTTCCAGATGCTAAAACAGTGGTGTCTGAGATTCTAATGTATTCCCCAAGCATTGCACATGTCGTGTCTCCAGCACGTTAAAACACTTGATGCCTTAAAACACTATTAGATGAAAAGGAGGTCTTGGAAGGGATCCATGCCTGAGGAAGAGGGCAGGGAGCTGGGACACTCCTGGCTTGTGGCCATACCAAAATTGCCCTTTCTGAGCTGTGCAAGAACAGAGAAAGGCACCAGAGGTGTCTGCTGGTGCCAGCATATGGCTCTGCACTTCAACACCCTGCATGTGGGCTTGGAGGGAGGGGACACAATGCTCCCCAGAGCAGTGTAAATGGTTAAACCTGCCTCCACCAACATCACATCCTCCAGCTGTAGTTTTGCTGGGTTTGCATTGATCTTGGTACATGTCTAACACCAGGGCAAGGCCAAGTGTTCTAAGCCTATTGCATAACCCACCTAAAGGTGTAGTTGCTTTTCATCAGTGGTCACCCTGTTATTGCTGAGGAATAACAGCACCTTTATGAGATGTCAGCCACTAAGGCTTCCTCAGTATGTAAATTAGTCCATTTTTAGGAAAACATTACAAAGAACTTCATTGTTTCTTAACCTTGTCTTCCCATCCCACTTGCTTTTTGCTTTTCTTGCACCTTGGTCATGCCCAGGTGTGACTCCTCCCTTTGCTTTCCCCTCCTGCTGGCTCCTGACACAGGCAGGTCAGGAACTTTGGGCAGAGAAAACCAAGACTCAGGATGAGAAGCCACAGGGCCAAGCTGGAATCTCTGCAGGTCCGGACTCAGTGCTGCTTCCCATAACTAGAAACTGCCTTTTTCTTTTCTGTCAAGAGGGTTGTTTAGGGGAAAGCTAAAACTCTTCAAAATAACTAATTCTCAGGCACTGGAAGCCTAGGGATTGCATTACCACAGAAAGGTAAGCAGAGATTTGTTGGACAAATAATGTATATTTCTTCAAAAAATCATCAAAAATATCACAGTACAGTATTTCTCTCCAACAGTTAAAAATCAATACATGAGAAGCTACTTTGAAATCACTGCTACTTTGTCAGTGCCTTTACTGACTCCTTCCTCTTAGACAACTATGTTTAATTTTTTGGCAGTCCTGTCTATTTAAAGATGAAAAATTAAGCAAACATGTACCTTGGGAGTATTGCTTCTGCTAATAAATGTGACCTGCAGACTTGAATCTTTTCAGTTAAGCTTGGCAGAGCATGCAAATCAGCTAATCTGTGTAATAGCTGATACAATAGAATTAAGGGGGAAATGTTCATAGGTTGAAAATTAAGGGGTAGGTAACAAAAATTATAACTTGTTTTTACAAAAGAAGATATCAGGCTCTGTTTGGACTTGAGAGCTGCATTAATATGAGTCTGCTACCACATCATGCATTTTCTTCACAGAGGTAGAAATGTGGGATCTAAAGCAGTAAATGTCAAAGAGGTGTTACTGAGTGAATCTATCATTCTGTTGGAGGGAGGCAAGAAATCACTTCTTGGAAAGCAAGGTTTGTCCATCATGGCCCTGACCCTTTGTTAGGGGATATTTGTCCATCCATGAGAAGTCCCACAGAGGCACAGTTATGGATTTTGCACTGCCCTTCTGTTCATAGTTAGTTCTATTTCACATGAAATATGGACCACTGCACTCCTGTTTTGAAATGGATAAAAGCCTTACCACCGAATGTGCTGTGAGAACAAGTACAGAATTCCCATTTACACTCCATTTGGCCATCCATGTTTTCTGACTTACTGGCATTTACTCTGTACTATCCCATAGCTCACTCACCTACAAAGTCACTATGAATCATTATCTCTCTCCCAGCCAGGACAACACCAGCAAAGGGGATACCTGACATCTGGGATTTCATTACTGTGATAAACTTTGTGGGCCAAACCCCCATCCCACACTGCCCTAAATTGTTTTTCAGCGTGCTGAAATCAAAGGAGTTACATTGGGCTCTTCCATTACAGGGTCTGACACAGGATGACGTACACTCATGTGTTTAAATCTCACACCTCAGACTGTTCTTTTTCCTGTCTTACTATGTTACAGAGGCTTAGAGAGATGGACAACTTCTCTCATTCCTTTTGGCTGCAGAGAGGAGTCCCAGTGCTCCAGACAGAGGAGGCACAAGGCTAGGGACCTGCAGGCATGCTGTGGCCACCAACCTGATGACTGCACAGCGGACGTTGCCAGGCTGTGGATCTGGCAGGCATCACTCATGCCAGTCACCCATGGAAATTGCGGTCTGAAAACCAATGCCTCTTGTTGCCAGATCTTGTGCAGCACACAATCCATGCCTGAAAAAGTACCTGGAGCAAGCCCCAGAGGCCAGAGAAGCAGACAGGTACCTCATCTGTGGATAATAATGGGATTTGGATGTGAGATAGAGACTTGGTTCTATCAAGGATAAAGCACTTCTCTTCTCGGCATGTGAGAAGCAGTAAGAATATGAGCAAAAAGGCACTTAGTACTTCAACTCACTGCCAGCATTAGAAGGTAGCTAAATAGGAGCCTTGAGAACTGCAATTTTACACCCAGGGTGTCTAAAAGTGCTCCAAGTAATTTAGTGGATCAGGGCCCAAATGAATTTATCAGGCTGTCTGATTATTTGCAGTTCATTTCCTACAGATCAGTGTAAAAATTACTAAAATTTGACAATACAGTAATGTTGTGTTCTCAACTGGCTGAGAAGGTTGTAAATCTTTCCCTAGGTGAACCAAGAATTATCCCATGGGTCTTTATTTTGACTATTCTGCTACTAGCTGCATATTAACATTTCCTCTCCTGTTTGGAGATCAATTACAATACTCCTACCTTTATGCAACGCTGCCAAAGCCACAGAACAAGATTAATGCCTAAGTTGGCACTCCTCCATGGGCGTTAGCAGACAGGTTAATCTCTCCCAGCAGCTTGTCATTGCCTGTTTTGAGGGATAACTATGGCACAAATCAGCAGCTTAAAGGGTTTTCAGCTTCTCATTTTCAAATGTCATTCGCCATGATAGCAACTGTCATTTAAAGCCACCCTGCTCTCCCTCACCCACTCCCACAGGGAAGTGTCACTTCTTGCTCGCCAGGAAGTGGCTCCAGGGAGCTGTGGTGTGGTCCCTGCTTGGGAGCAAGGCTTGGACACACCACAGTAACACCATGGAAGTCCCTCTGGATCAGGCAGTAACATCTTGCCTCTGCCTCGCCAGGCAACAGACACGCTGCTCCTAAGACAAGCACAGAGAATTCAGCTGTTTCAAAACTCATGCCTATCTCAATGTAAACCTTAATAAAGAAACCTTCTGGGCAAGGAATGCCTGCATCCAACACCAATGAGCATATTGTAAAATAGAAAGCAAATCTGTCTTGATTTGAGCTCAAGGGGCATAAAAGCAAGAGCAGGGATCTTTGAAAGAATGATTTCAGTAGATGGCACTAAACTCTGTTCTCCCTAGCTCAAGGGTGTCCCCGTGGAGTCCAGCACTTTGGATTCTCATCAATTCATCCAACTCTGGTTTTTCCCCGAATATGCTATTTCAAGGCATTCATTTATTAACCTTATATTTCTCTTTAAAACAGTACAGCCGTGCCACTTTGCAGCTAACCAGTAGTGACATGAATCTCAGTGAAAAAGACTGTACATTTACCTCCTGAGACGACTCTGCAAAAGAATCAGGAAATTACATATCTTTAATCTCATACAAAATACTGTTTTTAACTGTACCAGAAAATGTCAGGATATCTGCTACAGCATCTCATGGTTCAGTAAACAAACAGGTTTATCTCAGTCAGAACACAAAGGACCTCTGTCCTCAGAAGTTATCTTCCTGTCATTCAGTTTGCTGGCATTACTGACTAAGAATGATTTAAACTTCTTTAAAACTTGAAAGAAATGGCTCTGGGTTCAAAACTGCATTTGCAGCAAAGCTTGCCTGTTGCTGTATAAAGGCCCTCTGAGATCTGCTAGGAGAGTGCATAGTAAGTTCCACAATTTATTTTTAGGAACTTATTTTTAAAGGTAAGGCAACATCTTTCTAGTTCTGACAACTGTTCAATCTTGGGAGTGAGAAAAGAAATCATAAACTCTAAGCAAAGGTCTTATTAAAAAAAAAAAGGACGGGGTGGCAATTGAAACAATTATTATATAAAAGCTAGGGAAAAAGAAATCTGAATTGCTAATATTAGCCTTCACCTTCAAGCCTCAATGGACTTTGACTTTCCTCATATTACTGCTGAATGAAAATTTCTTCACTTGAAGACACAATGATAATTTTCATAATTCATCCTTAATTACTTCCTAATTCCTGAATCAAAGCACCTTAATTTGATTGCAAACAAAATGCTCTGATATCCTACTTCACAGACCTGCAAAATCTAAAGTATATTTAGGACATGTTTCCCAGGAGCCAAGAAGGATCTTATTATTAAAAGATGTAGATACACAGGTGAAGAAATATCAACAATAATATTCTCTGTGCACCTCAATTTGAGAGATAAATGAATTTGTAAAATAGGATTTGCAACTGACATCTGCTCTTGGAAAAAGTGTTAATCAGAATTTAGAGCTGCTATTGAATTGTAGCTACTACAAATTTAGAAGACACTTTTTCATTAGAGAAAGTGCTTTTTTTAGGTTTTTGCCACTGAAGGAAACAACTTACAACAAAACATAGTCATTTAAATCAAATGTGAATATTGGAATTTGAAAGTCTTCCTATACTAAGAAATTTACTACCAGTACTACAAATGAGAGAGGAAATGTATTTGCCTATTTAGAGCTGCTCTTCATGAGTAGGATGGGTGAAACTCATACTGCTCAGTGCCCATGCAGAGTTACCCCACGCACACTTCCCTGGGCTGCAGCCTCTTTAGACACAATCAGAGATCTCCTAGTCTTGCTAAAATTATTTTAAACACCACTCCGATTTTTAACAGTGCCATGGCATACAGAGAATCTTGGAAAAGCCATCACTTTAATTCATTCAGCATCACTGATCAAGATCAAGCAGAAATTCATGGCACATTTAACACATACCTGATGCTATTTGCTTTGTTTATCAATGCATTTGGTTTAGACAGATGTGTCTGGAAAGCAACACAACATACAACTATTTCTTGAATGTGGGCATGTGAAGATACAGTAGTCACTTCTGAAAAGTCAGTAATTACACACAGTTCTCGTAAGAGTTTAAGAACACAACTGCAATCTCTTCTGTTCACTGTGTGCTAATACAGAGTTAATCCTGAATGCCTTTTACATGGCTTGATTTTGGAAGGGCATCTCTCCTGTTTTAGGATCTCATACCAAAATGACAGTTATAAAACTAAAATCTTGCATATCAGAGAGAGGGAAAATATGCATTTCAATGAAATGATCATAATATTAAATATTGCTATATATATTTTTTCTCAATTAAAGCATTGTCTTTGGCCATGTTGTATCAAATGTTACTATTGGTACAAAACAATGTGTTTCTGAGTTACCATGAACTGCCAACATGGCACATGCATCAATAGAGAGATCAATGTAATCAGCTGGGGTGGAGCTGGACAGTTCCTGAGAGAGGCAGCACAACCCCCACAGTGATTTACTGAGGAAACCTCCAGCTGGGCTCGTGCACTGCACAGCCAAGGGCGAGGTGAAGCAGCATCCAAACTCTGAACTGTGCTAAACACCCATACAAGATCATCAGAAAAGTAATAAATACCCTTAAATCCAACCAAAAAGGCATTTTAAAAGCCAAAAAGACCCCAACTGCTGAGGAATGTGAGATGCCCAGTTATGGCCAGTAAATAAGCATGTATATACATACACATAAAAATAGATATCAACATATACACACAAATAACTGTTTGCATAAAGTTTTGATGCAAACAGTTGTTTTAACATCAACCATGTGGGCTTAGTTCACATCTATATCACTCCAGGGGGCCTGAAGCCAGGTGGATTAAGTCCACAACTTCTTTCAGGTCCCTTTCCACATCTGTAACCCTTGAAAAAGTTCCTAGCACAAAACAAGACTCAGGTAAATTAATGTTTTTGGCAGAGTGATACGATTCCATGATAACACCACACTATAAAGAAAGAAAAGCAAGTACCAGATGTGGACAGTACATCTATGAGTTTCAGTAAGGCCTAGGAAGGTTTCAGTTTCTTCTGGGTCTTCATCAAGATAAGACAAGCTCCATAGAGCTACTTAGGCACTTGAAGAAGTAGATAGAGGTCCTGTATTTTTATTTTTTTACCAAAAAAAGCAAACATTTAATATCTGAACACTTTCCAAATAGAGCCCTGGTCATTCCTCTGTGTCAGATCTCTCAGAAAACAGAATAACTGTACATCTAGATGGTAGTCCTGGCAAAGGTTTGGTAAATGCCCTTTGAGCATTCCCTACCTGCATTCCCCTAAGTGCCTCTGTAAACTTCCCAAGGTTGCAGTGCTGCCTCTAGTAAACACTGTCAAGATTCTTCAAGAGGTTCTGTACTGAAATGAGACTATATAATTAATGCTGCGTGAAAGCATTCTCACATTGGCAAACTATTGACAAAATAAAGGTGCTAGAAAACTGAACAGCTCAATCTATGCTTTATGTATGCACAGCACGAGAAACCAGGGGAATCACGCTTTGTGAGCAGAACAAAGAGATGTATACCTCCAATTCTCCAAATGTTTTGTGTTTGGGGCTCCTTGACATTTTAAAATGAGTGAATATATACTTATAATTTTATGTGTTTTGCTACTGCAATGCAATTTTCAAACTGAATAGAATTCTCTCTAGTGCTAAAGCAGTTATAATGTTACTGCACACTTACAAAAAAACCCTTAGAAGTTCAGGACAGCAGAATGGCTCATGGATCTTTGACATGCAGCTCTGTAGAGGAGCTGAAAAAATCTGAGTTTTCTTTACATATCTAAGAAAATTCATGAAATATTACACATTATTTTGAGGGCTGGGACTGGAGTTCAAGCATTGTGCAAAATGAGCATCTCAAGAAAATGCATCAAAGTTTAAATGTGCCCTGTTAGACTCCCTCACTAACTACCGAGTTTGTTCTCATTATTCATTTCAAAGAGCATCATAACAAAGGCAAAGCTGCTAAGAACTGTTGGTCTGGGCAGGTGACATGCTCTTCCCACCTTGGATGCCAAGGTGATGGAGAGAAGCAGTGTGACAGACAATGGGCCAACCACAGAAGATGCCCATTTCTGACATGGAAAGGGGAGGAGTACGGACAGTGGGAAGCAGATTAATGAAGACCCATGGAAAATGCCTGAGGAATGAGACCATCAGCTCCAGCTTTAACCTTGAGGGGTACTGCAGTTTCTGGGCAGGATTCACTTGTTTGCACTTTCTCCCAGTTGTTGCCTTAGGAGAGTGATGACTACCAAGGCAGGAGCATTCATTCACTCCTCCCTGTCCCGAGCCATAACCCAATTTCCCAGTTTGGTCACAAACAGGAAAGTTCAACTCTCCTAGTGCTCCTGCCTAGTTTACTGTACTCTCACTAGTTTGTAAAGCAAACAGAAAACAGTAAACCCAAAATATTTCCTTCAGATTCAGGTAATGGTGCAATTATCTTGAAATAGAATTACCATAAAAGAAAGAGAAACTTATGGACTAAGATGTTAAATATGTTTCCATAATGAGCTCATTTGGCTCATTTGGAAACTGGCACTTAAAAATGAGGTGTGAGAAACTGTGACAAGGAGGAAGGATATGTAAATAATATTTTGGCTTAGCCCATGAAATGAAAAAAAGCTATAGTTATGCCTTAAGATGTCTTGGGATCACCAGACAGAAATTATTACTAGAAAATTAAGTGTTGAATAGAACAAACTGTGGTGTGTGTAAAAGGAACTCAATGCTCAGAAACATTTCAGGATCATGTGCAAAAAATGTGAGAGCTCAATGTCAATAAACTTCCTTACCAAATATGTCTTTTGCTTGTGAGAAGACATCTTATTCCTCAAGCATGTTTTCAACATGACACCTTCAACATGACAGTCAATGGCGATTTAAAGGTCACTGAGAACTGTTTTAATGAAGTCTAAAAAACTAATTAGCTTTTCTGTATTTGTTGCTTTTGTCTTCAGCTAAAGCTGCCTTCGGTGACATCAATAACCAAACCACTTTCAGTAGGCTCAGAAAGGTCCATCCAACATCTACAAAATACTGTATCAAATAAATACTTTCTTTACTACAATAATTGAAAAACATGCATACAGAAATGCACAGAAACTCTTCTATACTATAGGCATTTTAGGATGACATCTCAAAGAATAACCAGTGTCTATTCAATGACTCCAATGTGACCTTTCTTCCTGAATGTTTAAGACAAACGATGGATTGGATGCCAACGTCACAAGCACAGGCAGCACACGTGCACACTGCTCAAGAGTCTAAACCAATGGTGTTCTAAGCATTCACAGGAGCAGAATAAAAATATCACCCAAAGCCTTTTCTCCATGATTTCTGAAAGACAGCCTTACTTACCCTCAGCAGGGGATGATGAAGTCTTTTGCTGATCATGGTATGCTGCTGTGTGTAAGACTTCAGGCACTGACTAAGAGGTGCTTACTGCTGTGTTAAAGGATTTTAATTTACTTAAAATTTGGGGCGTAAAAGCCTTTTCCTTTTACTGACATACATTTTACTGAATTCTAAACTGCATATTAAAGTTCATGGCTATTAAAATGACTCACTGTAGATATTCATGGATATCTCCACAAAGGAGCACGAAACACTCTGTACTAAGTGGTTTTGTATGGACCTCAGGGGGAAAAAATTAATAGGTGCTATTTCAATTTGATCTGAAGGGAAAAGTGCTTTGGCCTGAGGAGTTGCTTCTGAAGAACAGAGTAGTTCTCTTCTGAGATGCATAGTTGGAGAGTTTCTGTAGGGGAGCATCAGTGGAACAATCATTAGTTTTTCTTCATGCATCTCCCTGGTACAGATAATTTGGCTCTGGATAGCACGTGACAGCAGTGCCCCTCAGACTGAGGCATGTACCAAGTCACCCAGTACCATCAAGGATCAGAAGCACCACAAGAATTAGATGGTGGGCAGGACAGAAAATAGCAAGACTTGCCTCCTCCTGTTTCCTTCACCTTACATGAGTCCTCAGCCTAAAATATAGGAACAGGACTTGCACAACTCTGATTTGTTTGTTTGGTTGACTTCTCACTGTTAACATGCAAGGCTGGGAAGGAGCATTATGAGAAAAAGCTCAAGATAACCCTTGTGGGAGTTAAATCAAGAAATGGAGATTTCTTATTGACACTGCAGACCCCAATATCAAAATGCTTAGCACTGAAGTGGAAATTTTTGTGGGGAGAATGAACTCTGCTTGAAAGGTAAAGTTAAATCTCTGCTATAAACTTTATAATGAATTCTGATTCCAAATAAAACAAACGGGAAATTGTTGTCACTGAAGTAGGTGATTTTATCACGACTTTTACTGAGAGGACAGCAATTCACAGTGCTGGAAAAGAGTCAGGGGAAATATTCAGGGGTTGTAGCAAAGAAAGCTGGTGACTGAATCATAAACACACTCAGCCTGTCTATAGGTTAAGCTCTGAGCCTTTTTTTTTCCTTTGTAACTTAAAATAGGAGGAGAGCAAGGACTCCTGCCCACCATATTCAAGGACATCAGTGGCTTCCATCTATATTCCCGTAAAGACTTTGAGCACAACTTCCCTCTCACATGAGTACCCATGTAAGGTCCTGCACAAGAACACAGTCAAAGCCTCCTAAATTGATGCTCTAATAAGCAGCAAGTCTCTCTCCTGTCAAAGAATGCATTCAGTGAAGCACACTGCAGTAACTCAGGCAATGAGCACACCACATCTGTGATCAAGTGACTGTCTTGCTACAGTCGTTTTGCAAGGCCACATTATTCACGTGTCAATTAGAAATGGCTAAAAGGCACTTCTGCTGTTAAACCCTGTGTTGTTGTAGATTAATCTACCATTTTATCAGAGCTAATGAGACCTTCTTTCAGTAATGTCACTGGCAATGTGTGGGCACAAAGCTTACTGTCTGAGTAATCCATGACGGAAGTCTCCCTCATCAGACTCTATTGCTGAAAGTGGTGCAAATCCCAAACCCTCATACTCTTCTTTCTAGCGACTTGACACCCAAACAGATTTCACTTCACTTCCACATTATCTCCCCTGATCTTCTTTTCTCTTTCCTTATCAGAGCTCCAGCTACTCAGTTTCTGTAAGACAAACCTCCATAGCGTGTCTTTCATTAGAAGTTGTGCTCTGGACACCTACACAAGTCTGCATCTACCCGAGTAAAACTGAATTGCACATGTCTAAATTCCATCAGCCTTCCTTAGGGGGCACAGCTGCATGGATGGCAGACAACAAACACATCACTGAGGTTTGCTGGGGGATGAGCACAACAGCTGTGGCTTCCTGCACTGTTTTGCAGACAAATGCACTTCCACAGTGCGCAGTGTGCACTGAACCCCCACTGTGCCCAGGGTGCCCATGGCTCAGAGTGTGCAGGGATCTCCTCATGCAGGCTGGGGACTGTGCTCTCACCTGCTCCTTAACACTGCACCTTCCAAGGGATGAACACACTCGCTCACCTTTACATGTTCAGAGAAGGACAAAGTCAGCATGTTTTGGAGAAAGGACAATAACATGAGTCACAACAACTCACAAAAACCATGAAACAGCACTGGAAAAACAGAATTGGAAAGAAGCAAATGATCAAATCACACCTTAGTCCTAAAAGCAACGACCATGAAGTTCAAATAGTTAAGGTTTATTCAGGAACCATGAGAACACCAGGTGAAGGCTGTAAGACTAGTGGACACTTTGGCTTAACGACCTCACCTTGCAGCTAGCACAACATGATGCATTTTTAAAATTTTATAAGTAGTTTCCATGAAAAGAGAATGGGAAGCAATACAAGTGGCAGGCTGTGAGACCTGCTGATTGGTTGCATGTTAAAGTCTAAGCCATGAAGTGAAACCTTGGGAACTCTTGCATCTTGAAATACCATAAAACCAAACAACTTTTATCTGGAGTAAATCTGATTGATATATCCCTCAAATACACAGTTATTTGTTTTAAACAGTGATTGCCATAAATGCTGTTGCAGTTGTATTAATTTTCTTTAGTGGACTCACTTAAATAACTATTAGCATTTACTTTTTGAACTTATTTGTATCCCAGTAATATCCACCATATTGCTGGCACTGTCCACCCACAAAAAAGAGAAAATTGCCCTTTTTAAAAGGGTTTACAATCTGAGAGCAGTTGAATCTTGCAACACTGTGAAGAATATTTGAGTTCAAAAATAATAAATATCATTTTGATTATCAGATCAGCATCTAAATTAGGATGTAATCAATCTTGGAAAGCCAGAAATTCCAGAATTAAGATAAAGGCTCAAGATACATTAACCAGTACATTCTAGAAAGGAAGCACAGATCTTTGTTTTATTAAGAAACTGAAACCTTTACTACTAAAGTTGGGGTTCCAGCAATGCTGAAAACAAATAGACAACGAGTTTCAGAGGGAACTTCTCATATAAACTCCTCTGTCTCATTTGAAAATCCCAACCAGCAGCAATTGTGTTTGGTTTAAAACATCATATCATTATGGGAAACAAATCCATTTACCTTTTGTTCCACGCAAGAAGGAAGTGTGGGTGGTGGAGCAAACGTGGTGGTAACGTGTATATATGCAGGTGATTTATGGGCATCTGCTGTGCTAATAAAGAAAGTGGAGTTCAGAACCACACTGAGAGCAGTGAAGGCAAAAAAGTGGAAGGATATCAGTGACTGTGCAGATCAGAAGAAAACAACTGGAAGTGGTGGTAAACCTTTGTTCTCTCTGGAGGCACACAGGTATCCAGTCTGTAAAGAACACCTCACCATCCACTTCTTTTAGTTGAAGGGACTTTTTGGAGTGGGGAAACAACACGTGATTTTCTTTGCTGTGTTTTGCAGTTTTTCAAATCCTTAATCTTTGCCTGCATATAGGTAACACATAAATATGCTACTTACTCCCTCATGCGTTTCAGCTTGGTCTCAGCCATGGTGCAGTTGAGAGCTCCGAACGCCTGGGGCGCCCCTGGGGACACTCCGGTGACAGTCCCCGAGCCTGCAAATCAATGCACAGACACACAACCTCATTCACCTTCAGCCCCCGAGCCCTACTGCAGAATCAAGGGTAGTCAGGAGGAGGAAGACTATTCCTGTTTGTCACAAGGTAGTGCCACATTAATTAAAGATGAATTAGATTATTAAATGCACATTAAGGGCAACTCCTTTCCGACGGACAAGTAGATTTATAGCTTAAAGGCTCCAGAATTGTAACAACAATTTTCTTTCTGTGTATCATACAAAGAATTACAACAGAAAGGATATTCATGTGAGGAAGTGCTGGGACAGATAAATATTCAACAAAGTTAAATTTGCTTAGACAATATGCATTTTCTTCCATTATTTTTGCACTTATTTTTAAGAGCAAGAACAGTATTCCTGACAGGCAAGTCTCTCCTTTATCTTGATCACTACTGTTAGCTGGAACTACTTAACTTACCACATTATGTTCTCCTTCAGGCAAAGGTACTCTTTATGCATGTGTATACATATATATATATATATATATATATACACATACCCGTAAACACCTATATATGTGTGAGAAATATACATATGCATATACACACAAGCTCACTCTTTCTGCTTGCAGGTCTCCTGGGCTGCTGCAATGTTTAACTGCCTGAGGTTCCCCTACCACTGAGGGGCTCATACACAGGAACACAAAGTGCTGAATCACAGAGGACTGTCAGGGTTACCAGCTCAAATGTCCTGCAATTTTGTGGAGTCATTCCCTCATACAAGTCTGTGGTTTTCCTAAGGAATTTATGTATTTATTGCCCCGACTGCTCCCATTGGAAGGCAAATCCTAAACCTCACTGGGAGCTGGTGGCTAAAATCTCTCCTATTTTCCTGACAAAACTTCCTTACTGGCCAGTTCATGCTGATTTTCCTCCTGTGCCAGTCCTTTTCTTTGTCTTAGTCCTTTCCTTTCTTTTTGCATACTCCTTTCATTTCTTTATAATTGGAGAAATTATAAGATCCTATTTCAGCTTCCAATTTGTTAAGCTAAACAAAGCAGCTATTTTAGCCTCTTCTTGCAAAATGTTTAGTATTAGGATTTCATTTCCCAAAGGAGGTGTATCAGGGTGGGATTACACCCTGGGTGAACCTGTGGGCTGTGGCACACAGGACTCAGTTCTGAACACACGTGGGAGGGCTCTGCATACGATATGAGCAAGCCAAAAGTCAAACATATTAACACAATACCTTGTTTAAATGAACACACTCCCCTCCCAGCAGTGCTTTTTAGCTTGGACTCAGCTGGGATTTGGTTTGGATTGTGTTAACATCCATCAAATGGAAGCAGAGGGAGCGTGCAGCTACCCTCCTGCTATGAGCTGCATAGACAACCCCAGAGAGCACTGAGCGCTTCCCTGGAAAGTGTAATCATGGCTTTTCCAAGGGTTAGGCTCCTATGTCTTACATGATTCTAGGTCCTGATCACATATGTTTGAATGTTGAGATTCAAACTTTCCATGGTGAGAGACCCTACCAAACCACTCACAATAAGGGTCTGCTGGACTCAGAACTGTGCTGGATTCAGAAGCTTGGAAGCAGGCATGGAGAGAGAGCACAGAAGAAATGGATTCCTGACTGTTATCTGGCTATGGAGAAACAATCTGACGTTTTAAAACACTTTCCTAATCTTTACACCTAATGGCTAATTGTTGTCTGGTGCCCAAGTATTACAACTGACATACAGTTAATGCAGTTTAAAAGATGAAAAATGACAAGCTCAGTTCTTACTAGCAACCAATAACTTCACCTATTAATGCAAACCCCACTTCCTGATCATTTACTGTAACAACACACGTGTATGTCCATCTGCTGTGGCATGGGGCCTGTAAGAATTCAGTTCCTTCAGTGGCCCTGGAAAATTCAGCTGCCCTCAGGGTGGCCCTGAGGAAACCCAGGTGCTGTGCAGAGCAACGCTCAGCTCATGAATTACTGGGTGGCACACTCTTGTTTGAGTTGACACAGAATAAAGGTCCAGATGTGGGCCTTGGGGGCTTTGAGACCAAAAAAGAATTGATGCTCTGAGCACCAGTGGGCTAATGAATATATCATCTTTGGATTCTCTTAACAAAAAGCCACAGGTCCCAGATAAATTCTGGCATATTATTACAGGATACATCACTGTAGCAAGAGCTCAGCATATTCTTTCTGCTCAGTGGGTTCAATCTATTTATTGCTACAATATTTCCTTCTCCTCTGACATTTCATTATTAAAGACATCTTTCTTGGATTTTTTTCCTGGGATTTCAGGCTAAGTAATTCACACTTTGTCTACTCTTCACATTGGCAGTTGGCCAAGCAAAACTTAGTCTCTATATGCAAACTAGTATCTCTCTTTCCCTTCAGTTAATAGGACATTCTGGGTACTCCAAAGCAGCAAGGACTGCAGATTGTAGGATGCTGCAAAGATGCGGTTAATTATTAAAATACAAGTTCTCAATGAAAACTAGTAAGCTTGACACATTAGTGCTACAACACACCTCAAAAAATTTTGCTGGGGTGATTCATTATCACACCAACTTTTACATCACAGTAAAAGTTACTTGATTAGTAACACAATTTGTACCCAGTTTTGGGGAGGTTGCCTACCAATATATTAACAAAAAGCTAGGAACTAACCTTCTTCAAAAACTTACCAGATAACTGCATTTCTTATGCAATATGTAATTCTCGATTCATTAAACAAAATCAACTGAAACAACAAGAGCACTGACTTTTCAAAATAAGGTATTGTGGCTTTCTAAACGTATTTCAGAGATTAGTATCTCCCAATGCCTAGTATTGCAGAGAACAACATAGGGCAAAAAGCAGAAGATCTTTGTCCTCTCGGGAAATGGAGCACCAGTTTGAGGTTCTTGCTGAGGACCTGCAGGGAAATGAATCCTCTGGCTGAATGTCTCTTCACAGGTAAATTACTTGGTGAGACTTTACCCATGGTGGTCCAAAGGCATTTCTACAAATATTTCTGCTAATGACCAAAGAGTTGGTGACAGACATTTACTGCACCTCTTGGGAAGCCATTATGTGTTGTGAAGTTATTATCTCCACTGAATCATAGGCTTCTGCTTGGATATCTGATCTCTTTCTTCAGCCTTCACTGCTACCTGTGAGATCCTACAATGCCTTTTTGTACAAGATATCAAAGGTTAGAATCAGATGAGTTTTCCTGATTCATAAACACCACGAAGTGACCCAACTGTCCCTAACCTTCTTCTCCTTTAGGCTAAGCAAATTTAGTAAACTGTAAAACCAGCTTCTCAAACTCCCTTCCCTTTGGCTGCTCTTTTCTGTGATCTTCCCAATTTTTCACCTTTCATCAGCATGGACTGTCTTATTTCAAATGCACTCCACATGGGCCTGTATAGCCAACACAAAAGCAACTGTGTACCACACTAAAGCTCTGGTATTCAGAGTGACTCTGTGGGACCTCTTGAGGACAAAGCTCAGTTACCTTGTAAGTCCTTTTACCCTTCAACACTGAGGTTTATACTAAAGAAACTGCACCTGTGAAAAACTATTTGTATTCATTGTACCCTTTTTATAACAGCCTTTGCTAACATAAAAAAAAAAATTGTTTTTTCCAACTTGTTTGCTCTCTAACAACTGCTTGAAATGACTCCTAGTTTTTTCCTGTTAGTGTGAAGAGAAACTGGATGTAAATGTTCCTTCCTTCAGTCCTAAGGATTTCCCTGACATGGGACCCTGAAGATGACCAGTGGCTACAAGACTATGATGACCAGAGCTTTGACTTCTCCCTTTCATCCTTCTTCTTGGCCTTTCTCTTCCCATCAGTCCATGCCCACAGACAGACTGACAGACAGGGGTGAAACAGAGCTCAGCAGTGGAAGAACCTGTGGAAGGAGGACTTCCCAGGATTCCAGGATTCTCCTGTGTTCTTGTTTTAGAACTACAAAATACTGAGTCAGGTTTATCCAAGTGAAGGCGTTTGGAACTCAGCTGGGCTTTCATGTGGCTCTCACACAGGCTGCTGCTGGCACAGTTAACCCCTGTGGTCTCCAAGGGCAGCCACAGAAATAGATTTCTTTCATATACCTTTTCTTTTTAGCTTTGAAGTTGACCACAAGAAACCAGGCTTTCAAACTCTGAATTTATAGACAGAATTTGCAGGAGGTATTAGAGTTACATTGCAAACTTAAATTCTCAGTGGTTTCTCTATACCTCTAATAAGATACTGCAACATAAACATGATCCAAACCTTGATCATAACTCAAAAATAAATCAAATATTTTAATTTGTTTTCTCTTATTGTTACCAGTACTAAAAACTATAAAACAACTTACATATCCTGAATATTTTCCTCTGGAGAAAAAATGGCAGAAGCTGAGTTTTTGAAAGTTTCTGACTACCATGCTTTACGGCTTTTTTATTTTCAACAAAAGCACTTAACTGTGCATGCCCTTTTTTGGCATATTTATACTTCTTTGCAGTAGATTAAGGAAGTAATTTTCAAGAAGATCACTTTTTTTTTAGTTACTTTGTTGCGAAATGGAACTAGTTGGACTGTGATGAGTGCAGACTGCTAATAATTGCTGCTATTTAAACAAGAGACATCATTTAAAGAAAAGATACCATCTTACCCAATGAGCTATGATTCAGGACACTCTCCAAATACTTAACCATTGCCTCCATATCACTGTTCTGTGAACAAATGAAATAGGAAAAGCATTAGTGTGAACACAGATTTAAATACAAACACTCAGTTCCAGAGGTACGATCCCACAAACATGGAGGATATCACTCCAGTGAGTGTCAACACTAGACTGCAAAGAAGTAACTTTGCTCAGGACTTTTTCTATGGTTTCTTCTTCTAAAACACCAGGCTTGGGAATGAGGTTATATCCAAACAACTTACATCAGATTCCTTGCATAACACAAGTTTTTAGAACTAGTTTAAAGAAGTTGTATTTGCTGTGGAGGGTGGTGAGCAGTCTCTGAAAATACACCAGCATTTTATCATCAGTTAAGTCCTGGAATACCTAAAACAACATTACACTGAAAAAGGCAAGTATATGCTTCTTAACTATGCCAAAATTTCTTATGATAGATGTCCAGGGCAAATTAATACTTATGTTTCATGTAATTGCATCTACTTACATACCTAGTAATAGCCACAAACTGAAACATTTTTAGTTAAGAAGAGATTTTAGCACTTTTCTATTTCAAGTGTTCTGTTATCAGATGGTTACCACTTTTTCCATGATACCTTTCCTGTGAAATGCTGCTTGTGTACACAGATGAAACCTAAAGTTCTGACCATTAAGCAGTGATTGTTGTCCAGGAAGCACATCACAATTTTATTAAGTGCAAGAGAAACTTGGACTCTGAGTTTCTAGAAGCTGCTGCCATATCACATTTGACAACATGGCACTTCTTGACTATTTAAAACTGAAAGCCAAAATCCTGCCCTTGATAAAAAATATGTTCCAACTATGTATTTTATACAAATATTCAGCACTCTATACCTTTAAGACAGAAAACAATAGAATACAAAAAAACAATACTGAGATCTGTTTCTAGAACGGACAATCTGCTCTATATTCTTATGTGAGCATACTGAAAACGCTCATTCTAAACAGAGGAACTGCCAGCATACCTTAAGGGGATAGCAGTAATTGTTGGCAAGGGCTGCTGGCTGGTTAGTGACCTTCTGGTGCGAGGGGGAGCTGTTCTGGATGAGCATGAAGTAACTACTCCTCTCTCCAGGTGAATATTCCAAACAGGCTCTGCTATTCCAGCTGAGGTCTGCACGATGGGAATCAGCCTCTTGGCTGCCCATTGGAGGAGGTCTGAAGGAGCCTCTTTGCCCTTCTGGAGCAGCCTGTGGGGTCCTGCCTGGCTCAGGTCAGTACCAGGGTTTCCAGTTCTGCAGCCCACCCAGAGTGCCTGAGTTATCTCAGGTGTCCAAGTTAATCTCAATCTGCTTAACTGGGACTTTTGCCAGGCAGCAGCAAAATGCCCTGGAAATGCTAGAAAATGCGTTCATTGCATTTATATATCCAAAATACATTGAATTAAGACAGACTTAGTATTACAGATACAATTTCTGCCCACTTCTAAAAAATTATTAAAATGCCTGTAGGATTTCATTAAAAAGGTATTAAGTATTTTTCATTCAAGCTAAAAATTAATATTCATTTTCTGCTAATAGAAATTTGTAATTATTTTTATTTTCATTCTCACTAGCAGTTAGCCACAAATATACAGACAAGCAAAAGCATAGTAAATTACTGCTTACAATACTATAGCTTTAATAAAATTCTTTTTTTCTTTTTTAATGGGATAAAGGCTGTAATTCCAAACCCTCTGACTTCTCTCAACAGGACATCATATTGACTCCAATTACAGCAACAGAGCTGATTTTTTTCTCTTTATGCTGTAAGGCAAAAGATACATTTTCACCTCTTTCATCACCCCTGCTTTTTCTCCACTTGGGTTCAGTCATGGAAGAGGGTTTAGCTGTTTTATTATGTTTATCTATTTAATATATTTCTTTAATGTTTTTCTTCTATGGCAGAGTGTCTTGGTTTGAGCTGGCAAACCGCCAACCCTCCAAGTACAGGCTCAGAGCTTCCCTCTCTCAACACCTAGGAAAGGGAGGAAAAGAGAGGGGAAGAAAAAAAAACTTCAAACTACATTTAGACTAAAACTACATGTATTTTTACAGGAAGGAAGAGACAATTAGAAGAAAGCACCAATATACACTCACACAAGTCACAAACAGCAAGGAACAATTTTTCACTTCTTAATACATACACAAATCTCACTATTTCAACCCCAAATTATCTTGAGAGACTCAGTCTCTAGAGAACTAGACCCAAGCAGAGAGAGAAGAACCCACAACAAACATTTTACTTCCTAAAACGACTGCTGGGCCAGTGCTGGGCCTGGTCCTCTCCATCTCTCCCAGGACTGCTCCATTTGTGTGTCCTCTCAGCAAGACTGCTGTGGGGTGACTGACCAAACCACTCCCACGCTGATTCTATTTCCTGGGAAAAAATGATGTCGTAATACAGTATAGAATACAATACTACTGGCCAGAAGAAGTCAGCTGGTAGTTCAACCCAGCTCAGATCAGCTGACAGCTTCAGGCCTGATCTAACTTCAAATTTGGGCTCACAAGGGTGAACCCACAACACAGAGAAAGCAAAGCCACAGAGTAGGCAAGGGGCTCAGCCAGAGGCACAGAGGGGATGCTCAGACATGCCAGATCCAGAGCGTTCAGCAGCCACAGGCCATGCCAAGGCACTTGTTGGGCATCCAGCAGAGCATTTTGGGGTGACAGCACACAGACCACTCACAGCTGCTGGAACTGTGGCAATTCATGCCAGCTGACTGTCTGGTCCGACAACCTCAGAAGCAACTCTGAATTTGAAAATAGGAACCTATTGTACCACATTAGGAGACTTTGCCATAATGAAGTGAGCCAATTTGTTACTATGGTCACTAAAAGAAAACACAAAGGACAAGGTGATAAACTGCAGTAAAGAGCATTCATTAGCAACTCATCTAAATCAAAGCCAATGGAAGCTTCACTGTGCACTAACTTTTCAAGATGAAACCTCTGTTAAACACCACATTTAAAAATATTTTTTAAAATAGTTTGTCATTCTCTTTCAAAATTTCCTCCTAATTAGAAACTTCTTCCCCTGTTGAAAAAGACATGTGGAAAAGAGCCATTGGCTTAAAGAGGTAGGGAGCTGGAAAAGCAAGGAGCAAATTGCTGCTTGAAACCTGTCAATCTGCATTTCTGCTCCAAAACAGAGGAACAAAGGACACTAAACTCCAGTGCTGGACAATGTATCTGAAATCAGACAGGCTGTAATGGAAGGTATCAACATGAGAAAAAAAGCTGTCTCCCATCCTAAACTTTAGAATTACAGTGTTCCAGGGCCTAACTCTGCCTTCTTAACTGAAGGACTTGCATCTCACGTAAGGCCACTACTTCTCCGTCTGCCTTGACATCTGTGGGAGCTTAATACAGCTTGAATAAATAGCTCAGATACCTTTCTACATCTTGCACCCCAATATGTTTTTCAATTAGATGACTTTTCTGACCCCCATGCTACTGCATGAACATTGGGATTTTTTTTAATCCTTGTTTGAAGTAATGGGGTCACCAGGGAGCACCACCAGATGCAGCATTTTGCACTCTCTGCACAGAAATAACTAGTAAAGCAATCTTGGAACTCGAAAGTTGAGAGGTTTGCAGAAATTAGATAGGCAACCAGCTTACAAGTCCTTACTGTGTTGCAGTGTAATGACTTCTTTGTTAGCACACACCTCCAAAAGCTTAATTTATGAAGGTATTTTTGAAGAAAGGGTTTAAGAGTATGAAACCCATCATAGAAACAAAAGTAGGAGTTTTGGTATTAAGTAAATTACTGCAGAAACAAATCTCTGCTATTCTGGTAGGATTTGAATCTTATTATTAATACTGAGCATGATCCCACCTACCTTTGAGTGGGATTCATCTCACAGAACTGCTGACATCCAGAATGAATATACCCTGTGCATGCAAATAACTGTAGATTCCTTTATAGTCACCAAAGAGGGACCTCTCAGCATATCCCATCTAACCTGCATTAGATGATTACTCCCTAAAAATGCTTGCTTACTTCTCCTTACCGTACTGACTTTCTGTTTGGTGAGCTCAGATTTGCACAGCTGTGTTCACTCTGCTTTGACCTTGGACTTACTGCAGAATTTTTCACTTGAGAAAGCAAAAATTGACTGTGTCACTTCCCAAGAAATAGAAAAGGTAATGGTGTCAATACCCAGAAACACACATCATATATCTAAGGTACTGGAGTCACCATGAAAAGCAGAGATAATCAGCTTCTTTGACAGAGGAAGTCCTGAAAGGCCAATGGTGACGGAGCTGCTTCCCAGGCAGCCTGTGCAGGCCAGTCCACAGAGAGTGAATGCTCTGGGGGGCTGCTCAGAGACAACAACAGGGGGCCACTGGGATGGCTCTTCCAGCCCACCACGTTGGTGCTTCTCCCCACTTAATTTTGAGTCACTGCAACACCAGGAACTGTCACTGCTTGCATCTGAATGCCAACAGCTAATTTATTCTGCACTATTGAGAAACCTGTTTTTATCTTCCACCCTTCATTAATTCTAAGCAGCAGCCTGTCAGTTCAAAACCACTATTGATTAGCACTTACCCATACCATCAATGAAAGTTGAATGAACATTTAAAAGGCATTATAAAAAAAAATTCTCTGAATCTGATGAAAATGAGCAATAATTCATTTTCAAGAGTATGTTGTGGGAGAATTTCTGGGAAATGGCTTCTTTGCATGTCTGCATCTTGTGGGGAAGCACAAACCCAGCAAACTGAAAAAACCCATTGTCTGAGATATTCCACTGTTTTACAACTGACTGATAATTTCTTTAGACCACTATTGTGCAAACTGCTCCTGAATTTTAAGGCATCCTGTGTGTTTAACTTGGAAGCTAGGAGGACATTTCTAGATTGAAGGAAGCTGTTTCTGAGTAAACTTCAAGTTTTATTGGTAAGACAATTTCAGGATTCCCTGCTACTGTGATTAGAGTTCTGATTTCTCACACAACACTTTATTTGTGCTTTAAAAACTACATCTAAAGGAAGCTATTAATTCAAAATCTTCAAAAAGTAGAAGTTACTTATAATTTCATGAGGATTATTAGTATACTTGGCTGGTTCCCTGAAATGCAGAAGACATCACACTCTGTTCTCCAAAGTCTGCAATGAACACAGACTGAAGTAGGTGTTCCCACACAGACCCAGACAGCACCATTCAGAGGCACTTCAGGCAATGCTTCAAGCTGGGGGCCCATGGGAGAAATGAATTGTTGCTAAATGCCGTAGGAAGATCCATTTTCAGAACTGCCTCAGGCATTTGAGTTTATTGATTTCACTGAGACTTGATCACTGGAGACAAGATTCATCTCAGCTCATTCTGGTCAGATCTAAACTAGGTGCCTTTT
Source organism: Sakesphorus luctuosus (assembly GCA_013396695.1). Taxonomy (NCBI): domain Eukaryota; kingdom Metazoa; phylum Chordata; class Aves; order Passeriformes; family Thamnophilidae; genus Sakesphorus; species Sakesphorus luctuosus. The sequence goes on from VWZD01003139.1 coordinate 254,242, forward strand.
CCAATAATCTTCAACCTTCAAACTGCAATCCCTGACTTGCTTGTGGCGACCCCAACTGTTAAGCGACTTTAAGCCTTTCAACAGTAAGTTTTCTCTTCACTGACACTTTCTGTTAGTCTCGGGAAGGTTTACAGATTTTCTGATCAAGCCTTGCAGCTGTTTAGGTTCATAGCTCATCACACTGTCCTAGAAAATATATCTAATACAGGCAGGAAGAAGGGCCAACTAGAGGTGCCCATCTTTGCCCAGGAATTCCAGCTGGAACTCAGATCCTAAGCTTGAAGTACACTTGCAGCTTTAATTTAGTTTAAACCATAGTTAACATGTGAGAGTGATGTCTTATGCACCTTGAGTGTTTTAGAGTCCCAAGGAGTTTTCTGACAATGATGTACCTGATGGGAGCATTAGCTTTGATGCTGAAGGAATGTGAGATTCTTTCTCATCAATGTCTCAGAAGAATTACTCATGCATACACTTATAATTAATTAATGGTATTGATATACACAGACATTCCTAACCAAAAGAATGTCAGTAGGACAAATTCTTGGAAGGAACTCAATTTTTTCATGGAAAATGGGCATCAAGTGTATACTATTTTCTCAAAGGTCACATATACCTGGTGATTTGACTTAGAGACAGTCTGTGATGCTTCTGTATCTTCTTCCTCTTCACCGTCTTCTGAACAGGATTCAAACTCATCTTTGTAATATTCCTCTGCAATTTCTGGGTCTTCAGGGATCTCTAACGGCCATTATGAGTTTATAGCATATGTAAAGAAAAAATGTACAATCTTAGAAAGATACAACAAAATTTATAGCACCAATGGTATGTCAACAGCAATGCATTTTGTAATTGAAATCAAAGGACAGGTTCCCAGATTAAATGTTTGCCTTTGATGATGTGATAAGCAGTGATAGAGCTGTCTCTGGCAAAAGGTCAGATCCTCACCACATGCAAATTAATGGCTTCGAAGGATCTATATGGATACTGCACTGAAATTACTGAACCATAAAATAATTCAGGCTGGAAAGGACCTCATGGGATCATCTAATCAAAGCAGGACTAGAACTGAACTGAATCCAGCTTTTGTGAGCTGAAATTAGGCCTCAGTTGTGTTTTCTCTACACACATAACCTGTGGTGATACAACTGCTAAGCTAAAATGGAAAGTAATATATACTAGGTACATGTTTAAAATATATGAGAAATTAAACCTATATATTTTCCTGAATTTTCATGACACAGAACAATAACAAAAGTAAAGAAACCAGTGTAAAGTCAAGCTGTGCATACCTGGGTGTCATCCTCTCCCAACTCATTACTATCCCAAGTTTTAGTAACAGCAATGAGTGCAATGTTAATACAGCCATTGAGCCCATGAGGTACAATAACTGATATTAAACCCCAACACATCCATCACAGCATGGGACACTCTAGTCGCTCTGGGTGAAACCCTTTAGCATCCCAGACTCTATAAAGAAGAAGTTAGTGAAACACCCCAAGGTCTGATTGCATCTGCTTTGGGGAGAGATTATTATAAGAAATGATAGTTGAAGATAAAAAATGCTCAATGTTCAGCTATCATAAATCACCATTGTCATAACTTTAACTAATTCTCCCCTCAATTAAATCCACCCCTTTGAAGAAATATGAACTACCTTAAATTGTACTGCAGTGAAAGAAATTAAATTTTAATTAAGTTAAATTTTATGACATAAAAATGATTAACAGATTTTTTTAATTGCTTCACATAGATAAAAACCCAAAAGGATTCAAACGGGGGATACAATTAAAATCTATTAAAAGACTTCTGAGTTTGGGCAGGAGGAATAACTCTAATCTTTAAGGCATCAGAAAGAGAACTCAGGAAAAAAGTGAAGCTGTATCAAACTGCAGCATTAGGTGGCCAGGCTCTCCTGCTCAGATACGAGCTCTACTATCCACTGTCTGCAAAGTAGCTTAAAAAATACTTCCTTTCTTTATAAACTTGATTTAACTTCAAAATGTTGACACATTTTCACTCCTGTTTCTGTGTTTTAAGGTATTTATGGAAGCTGCACAACAAAACCATGTTCCACTGTCACAATTTCTAACTCTAATCCTAATCCTTCTTGTTTATACTTTTTACCTTTCTTAGTTTGAAAAAAAAACCCCAAAACAACTTATCAAGCTTCCAAGAGAAGAAACCCCCAAACAAAAAACTTTTTCCTACACAAGAGAGCATTTCTTTCTATGTTTAATTGTTGGAGTTCTACAAAGTGCCATTTGACATTAAAGCCTAGCACTTTATTAAAGAAGCCTTAAATACCATTCCTTTCTACATGGAAAGAAAAATGCAAAATTAAGATACATCTCTTTTCTTCATGTGGGCTGAACATTAATTTTTCTTTCTTGTAGAAAGGCTGTCATTCCTGCTATTGGTATAATTTTATTAGGTTCATCTGCCTGCTGTCTACGTGTGTATGTGCAGTGAAATACACACAAAACAGCCCATTTATCATGTCAGAACACAAACACTGCACCACATTAGTGTTTTCTGAGTCATCTTCTCCTCCCACGTTGTGTATTTGTTTACTGCTGTAAAAGATGCAATCCTCTCCCACCAAAGTATCAAAACCAGTCTCTTCACTCATAATTGTAACTTCAGAGTGTCTACTGTACTTTGTGTTGCCTATCTAAATGCTGTACTCTGTGAGCAGCCCATGACCATACAGAACTTCTGGTGCCCCTGAGCTGTGCAGAGAGGCTGGCACTGGCTCTGTCCCACTGCCACTCCAGCTTTCGCATCCTTGTTGGAATCACTCACTTCACCATTTGGGAAATTGGTTTGCCAGCTGTTCATAGATGGTCAGTTAGCCTGAGCTTAGCAATACAATTTGAAATGCTGGTTCAGATGCTTGAGATGTTCCAGAGTACACAAATTTATCAGTCCTGATTCAGAAACTATTCCAAGTGACATTTCTGAAAGAAAACAGCACAACCAGTGGATGGGAACTTGGGATGTAGCTAAGACAAGTTGTCAAAACTTCTTGATTTTATGACTGGTACCTCTAAAAAATGAGTCTTCAAAACTTCTACACATTCATTTAGTCTATCTGGTCTCATATAACAACTTCTACAGTCCTACCAAGTAAAGCTGACTCACAGACCTCCATGTGCTACAGATGCACAAGACACATCACTGGTTCTCTGCAGAATTAGTCTGAGTACAGAACAGGTTATTTAGCTGAGATTCAGGATGAGATGGATTTCAAGAACAGGTTATAGCACTGCAGATGCTGTTCCTGTGCTGGCCTAGCGAAGTCCAAGTGCAGGTTACTCAAGTGAGCTGGTATTTTCAGCTCAAGGCAGGCAGTGTCAGGGGAGATTGGCCCCATATACTTCCATTTCCCTGTCTCTACTCCATCCTCTAGAATATTTGCTGAGTTTTCCCATGATCCTGGATATTTTTTTCATACACACCTCTGATTTCCACAAACCAGGTGGCAAAAGCCTGGTTACTGCCCACATTCCTGAACACTAATGGTGCAGTTGCACACTTAGCAACACAGCACAGCAGAAAACTCTTTGGTTTGTGCTTCCAGCGGAGTAGTTTTAATAACAATGCTGGTCTTTGGCCTGGGTCTGTTTGACTTTTGTTTGCACACCTCTGCAAAGCCTAGTGTGGACTCTAGCGCTAGGACCTTGACCCTGTCCATGGTTCTGACATAAAACAGAAATCAAGGCTATTTGTGCCTGGAAGGTCCCTGGGTGAAGAAGTGGTTCTAGTGAGGGGATCAAGTCTATCATGTGCAAAGAGGAAACACAACTGCTGCTGCAGAATCCAGGGCAGCCTGCCTCTGTTTTGGCAGCTGGACTGGCATCCAGCTGTACACCGCTGGAACTGCAGACTTACACGCTCCATACGGAGCACAAAGGAAGGTCTCTACAGACACTTCTGCCCCCTCATGCCCCCATATCTGTCAGCTGGTCTCTGAAAGTAGACTGTGCTTTATCCAGATGTGCAAATTGCAACAGGCCAGTCACAACACCTTTTATGTGCTTACAAAGCACTTTACTCAAACAAATTCAGCTGTTGCTTCTGTATTGCTTAGTTGTAGCATTGAGACACTTGATACTTGCTATTAGATATTTAAAAGAAACCAAGCTCTGAGTAATAACATTCCTCCTTAGACTTCTTTCTATACAGAAACATGATGTTAATTAGTGGAATGAGGGGTAAAAACCCATTTTCTAAAAAAATCTTGAAAGCATGGTTACTTCCCAAGAAGACAAGCTAAACAGAAAATAAAGAAATGTGATACTTGTAATATTTTGCTTAAATCCACCAAGAGCTTGTTTCAGGTAGCATGGTAACTTGGCAACAACAACAATTTTCTCCAAAGAGATGAAAATACCTTGATAAATATCTTTAATTTTCCCTTGCCTTGAAGTCATACTTATAATTGATGCATTGATGCAGCATTCCCACATTTCAGAGCATGCAGAAGACAATAAGGCTCCTTTTATTAAAAAAAAAAAAAGAGAGAGAGAAAGAAAAGAAAGACAACAGAATGGTGTAACATGTAAATTTTCACCACTTGTGTTCATAGTAACAGAATCACTCTCGTGTCTTAAGGACTATTGTACTTTTTTGATCCAAAGGCTTCATCGCATCTCTGGAAAAGGCAGATTTTCTCAGCTGCCACATTCCCATCATAAGGGAAAAATCATTATAGTTCCATGTAGTTACACTCCTTAGTCTGCACAGTACTACACACAGGAGGGTGAGGAGCAAATCATTCAACTGCTCTGACGTGCTGTGATGAGATATACTGCACTTTTACCATGGGGACAGGAACCAAGTCACTAGAAAGTGGTGCTACCACATCTCTGCTACCACAGACTGACACAGAAAGCTCCAGGAAATTGAGAGACAGGGCCAGGACAAAGACACTTGCACTGCCCTCCTTGCAAGGCTTTGCACATGAGCCATGCTGGGGACTGAGACAAGAGCAGAGAAAACCATTCCTCTGCCATCTCCCTCTGTGTTGCACAAGACAGCCCACCAGCAGGACCTCATCAATAACACAAAGGTGCCCCTGATCCTTTCTTGTCTGTGGAAACACATCAGCAAATACCAGTCTGATCCCACCTGAGCAGTGTTACCCACTGGAGCCAATGCCAGAGTGGCTCCCAGCCTGGGCAGGGAGCCAGAGCCCTGGGTGCACTGGGGGGCTGGGAGAGCAGGTTCCCTCAGCCCTAAGAGGGGAAGGTAAAGGGGAAACCTCACTGCTGCCTGTGACTGTCTGATCAGAGCATTAAAAGGGGATGGAACCAGGCTCAAAGGTGAATGGTGATAGGACAAGAGACAATGAACATTAGCTGGAACATCATAAATTCAAATTTGACATTATAAAAAAAAATATGAGTGCCATCAAATTCTGGAACAAGGTTTAGAGAATCTGCAGGAGCTCAGTCTTTGGAGATGTTCAAAATTGCTCAGACACCCTTGAGCACCCCTGATGTGATCAGACCTGCTTTGAGCAGGGGATTGGACTAGACTGCCAGAGGTCCCTGCTGACCTGAATTATTCATGACAATTAATGATTCTGTGGTCACATGATGCTTCACAAATGAACTGTTTGGAGTCCCCCCAGGTCTGTGTGCACATACTTAACACACACACTCACAGGCCAGGCAGGAACTTCCCTGCTTCTGTTTGCCCCTGCAATGTGTACACAGCCTCACAAACCACCAGCACAGGCAACTGGGGAGCAGGGCTGGCCAGCACTGCAGAGCAGTGCATCAGTTACCACAGAGGGAGGAAGCAGGAAGGGATTTCTGCCTTCAGGGAAGAAAACAGAAGGAGCTGAAGCACTGTCAGTAGGAGAGAAGTCTGAAATACACAGATAGGTCTCCCTGAGCTATATAATCCTGAATAAGAAATTCCACTGCAAAAGAGAACAAGGACTCTGTGTCCTCCTGCAGTTCAGGTCAATACTCACAAGACTAGGAAAAATAAAATAACTTCATTATTATAATTTACTCTCACTCAGATTGGTTTGGTTTTTGTCAGGATTTTTTCCCCAAAGTGCAAGACAAAACCCCTCAATTTGGAAATTTCAATCAATCAAAGAGTATCACCATCCTTTGGTCAGCTACAGACCATATATGCATTATCAACCTCTGAAGCTCCATTGTTCAGAAAGTCAGTGGAATCTTTTGTCCATCTCTTCTAAACTAGGCTGAAAAAGATTCTCGGAATGTGTGTAAGAAATTAACTAGGGGAGGTACAGGATTTTTATGCCCATGAAAGTCCTGTACAATCCTTCTGGATAAGCACAAAAGGACTATGAATTCATTAAAATAATTACCTTCTGACATGGTCATGTATGGCTTAGACATAAAGTAAAATGGATTGTTCTAACTGACAACTAGAAATATAACCACATTCAAACATTAATACTTCACAGTTCTCCTCTTAGCATTTTAAAGAAGGAAAAAAGCTTCAATTCTCTTGTGGGCTTCACTGAGTGATGAATTTCCTATTGTGAAATGTCTAGAAAAAGACAGAGATAAAGCAGATGTAAATCAGAGTGGCCTTACGGGGATCATCTACTACTCGAAGTTAGAAAGGAAGTAGCAAGTTTCAAAATGTTTTTCCAAGGAGAAATTACTTTTTTGAATGAAACCAAAATTTCCAAGAAAAATGTTTTATTTGAAGGACACAGTTCTTTTCCCTAAACCTTTTACCTCTTGGTGTATTATCAGTAAGTAGGGAGTCAAAGCATTAGAGGAAAAAAGGAGCTGCTAAAAGTTTTGGTAACAAAAACGAGCAGCAAGAGGGAACACTTTTGTCACATTTTTCCCACTGATTTGTTTTTATTTCTGATTTTCTAACTGTCATGTAAACAGAAATAGGAGCTCTGATAGGCAGTGACAATGAAGATGAAGCCATGCTGCCTTTCCAACACTGAAGTTTAGCAAATCTAAACATTTTCCAAGTATTCAGGACTCCTTATAATACTGATGGATGAATGAGGAGAAAGAACAATAAAACAATGTAGTCAATAACAGGGAACACTTAGTGAATCTTTGGAGCCACTTCCCTTATGCACAGAGTCATTATCATTGTAAAGGTTGCCCTGTTATTTGAACTGCTTCCAGCAGGAACAGTGCAAGAGATGGAAATTAAAGGAAAAGTCACCACAAATATACCCTGTGACAACAACTTAAAAATATCTTGGCCCTTGAGTTATTTTAAACTTTTTTTGATCAGTAAAAGTGTATGTTCCAATAAAACCTCAGTTTTCCTGCTGAATCTCACAGACTGCCTGATACTTTCTCTTTCAGTATAACAACAGTGTTGGGAAGGAAAGAGTCCACATGTTAACACAAAAAACCTGCCCCTTAAGACAGTCACTTCCTTCTCCGTGAGACTTGGTTCAAGAATGCCATTTTAAAGACTTAAACTGGGGATATTTTCCCAACTAGAAGCAACTGAAAGAGTAGAAAACAAATGGGAATGGTTCATATCCACACTTGGTTTAAGCACTTGTGCACACCAGAGTCTGGATGTAGCAAAGATGCAAAATACATTTAAATTGGATATAAGCAATAATATAATTTATATGTTGAAGAGGTAAAAAACCAAGTAAGTTATTGCAACCAAGCACATCTAGGAAAAAGGTGTTGAGCTCTTAAACACTTAGAGGAAATTAACTGGTCAAAGCCAACATACCTACAAGATTGCAGGGGCACACTTTGCTCCGTGAAGCAGAAAATGTAGCAGGAGAATTCAACCAAGCTCTTCACTGCTGTCACCTCCTCATTCTTTCCACCTAGTTGTCTGGCAGCCCCTGCACTGAAAGCTACACTGGAAGAAAATGTAAACTAATTCAGCACTTACAGCTACTTTCTGAGTGAATTCTCCCTCACTTAGAATCAGCTCCAGCTTCATATGTCCTTATAACTTTGCTCCCCAGAAATGCTCTTTAGTTTGATAACTAATCCATAAAACTGCCATTAGGGCTGGACTGGGAGTCTTACAAGATGTTTTTGAGCACCATCCCATTCCCAGATGCTGGTTGCAAGGAAATGCCTGTGGCATCTTTAGTTACCTTGAGTGTAAAGTGCAACGTAAAGTTGTGTTGCTGTGTAGGTAGAACAGCTTGGAATAAAGGACTGGCATCTTGCTAAGGAAGAACTATAACACTGGAATTATCTTAAAGTATCTGCTACAGAATCTAGTGCATGGTATTTTTTTGACATATAAAATCTCAGTGCATTCGCTTCTAATTGCTTCTTAAATTCAGTGTTTTGTAAATGCTTTTTAACATAATTCTTTGGAAGGAGTGAGGGGTGTTGCTGGGTAGGTTTTAGAAAGAATTGGCCAGTGTCATTTAAACTGTAGTCCTTGACTAAGGTGAACTTTGAGGTAGGCTCTATTTTTCAATGCCAAACTAAATCAGTATGAAAAACAGATTAGAAAAATCTCAGAGCTACCCAGTAACAGAATTTGCTCTCCCCACACTTCGAAAGCATTTGGGTTTTTTTACATAACTGCTGTGTAAAGACTTCATTCCACAAGCTTCCCTCTGTGAAGCTGTAAGGGCAAGACTTCCTGTAGGAGGTAAGCTGTGAATTTTTGGGAAGCTATGAAAAGGTTTAAATAGCTAGGGCATGTTGAACAGTAGACAGACTTGGAAAAGGTTTCCTGAGGTTATGAGTAGAGTTCAACTCCTGCATGCCCTCAAATAAGCTGAAATGTATGAGCAAAAACTTGAAAATAATGGGCAATGCACAGAAACCTCTCCATGCAGTTTGCTAAATTACTGTAAATACTAGACTCAGAAATGCCATAAAATTCCCAAGAATATACCTTTAATTCTATGGGTGTCCTTATGGAAGAAGATACTAAATGGGGAGCTCAAAACAAAGCAAGAAATCAGCTCTCCAAAGGCATTATTTCTAGTGAAGAACCTCTTAAACAAGAAGAATAATGCTTCAAACAATGTAAAAAAATCCCATTGATTAATTTGTCTCATTCTGGCTAAAACTTGCAAACTTCATTAAATCGTGCTTTTGCTAGAATAAATCAGATTTACCATTGCTTTAATTGAATCTGGGACAAGTTGGGCTCAGTGTGAGACCCAGCCCTGCAAGCACAGACAGATGAGGAGGTTGGAGGAGCACACGGCGCCCTCAGACCCTGCACAGTCTCAGGAGTTTGTCACCCCGAGTTCCAAGGACAAGTGCAGGACTGGTACTGCAAATGCCAGAAGGAAACAAGCAAGTTTCCCTCCACAAGCATCCCTCGCTGCAGCATCTCAGCAAGCAGTAAGTCAGGGAATGTGCCTTACGGTCCTGGGATGGGGTAACCACATCCAGGAGACCAAGGGGAACCCACAGCAGAAGTCACTGCAACACCATCTTCTTAACTGAGACAAGGCTTCCTGGTTACAAAGGATACTACAACAAGAATAATGCAGAAAGGGGCTTAGTGCCACTTATTGTGTACTACTCTGGCTTATTTTGACTGGCCAGACTGAAAAGCAACACAAGACTTCCCTAAAAGCATTTGAGCAGCGTGAGCACCTGAATGATCGTGCTTTGCAGTGGTACTCAGGTGCCCAACCAGCATTTATAAGTCTGTCTTACAGGCACTAAACCAAATGTGCATGTGCATAGATGTTAAAAGATGTGCTCAGAAATATGACAGGCTTTTAACCTTCCAAGACTTGCAAAACTACCTTGAAAATCCTTCAAATAAACTTGTAAGAATAACAGAGTAGGAAACACCCAGAGTATTTTATACTGAGGGAACATTTCCAATTTGAGAGCCAGCTGAACTCTGCCCACTTGAAATTCAAAACAATACATCCATAATTTACAATTAGCAATGAAAATATAGAAATAATGTACACAATTATTGTAACATATTTAGCTATTTTGGAACCACAGTGAAACCAGGGGTTTGCCAGGTGTAATGTATAGTACATACTAAGGGAAGGAATTTAATGTTAGAATCTTTGCAGTACACAGACACAGAAAGTAATATAATACAGATCAGGAAGATTATATATGTCCCTTTAGTGATATGCCTTTCACTTTTTACATTATTTTTCTGAACAAAGAATTTAAATACCATAAGTATTTAACTCAAGCTATTTTCCTCTTTTGACTTGACCCTTTCCACACACAAGCGTATCTATTAAGAGCAGTGTAGTAGTTTATGCAGAGCTGGGATCTGAGAGAAATGGATATGAGCACAGATGAAGTCCCAGCTAGCAATGTACTGGCAAGCCCAAAATGCAAGGTACAATATGTTATTAGCCACCCTTATGTCCAGTGTAGTTTTGATTTGACTTTTTCATTCCAGGCAATGAAGTGGTGCAATGACTACAAGCCCTTAGAAATATGGATCCATTTGTGTAAATAATTTCTTGAATGCCTTGTAAAAAATAAAACTCTTCCCCACTCTTGTTTGCCATGTCTGATCAGCTGTGAAGTGGATATGAATATAAAGTAGCACTTGTAGCCACGAGTGCCAGTGCAGGGCTCTGACTTTTCATGCCTGTTCAACTGTAGCTGGTTGTGTTTAACACTCCTTATGGCTCCTGTTAAAGGTCTGGGGTTTGGTCTTGGAGATAGCTTTGTGCCCAGCATCTCCCAGCTGTAAAAACTGATCCAAATCAGAAGCATCAACAATGATGGTACGGAAATGGTAGTTTTTGTTGCATCTGTAATTGTGCTGAACTATCTGGAAGCACTTTTAGATACAGTTTATGATTCTGTAGCCAATTTCAGGGCAAGCTCTACTGTAGAAATTGAATCAGAAACCCTGAACATCCAGCTATTACTGTTGTATAACGGGATTATGCCTTGCTCTTCATGCTATTTTCAACTGCAAAGACTGAGCTTCTCTACCTAGAGGATTTTCTACACAGTAAACTAAGAAATTTCAGATATTCCACACTCATTTCCCACATGGATAAGTACAATGCATGTTCTGATACAGATTACACTGGATCTTTTACAATAAACCTCTGTAACTAGTGTTTCCTAATTTATTAAATATCTCTGCAAACTTAGACCCAGTCAAAGGAACCAAGTTGTACACAGGATTGAGAGGCATTATGCTGTAAAATCTCGTTTCATTAGAAGACACTGCAACCAAAATGGAAGGACCTGCCCTCAAATAACTAATGTGATGTTGTGACTGATCTGCAATTTGCAACCCTCCCTAGCCCAGTGTAGCAGCACACACAGAAAAGCCACAGAGGTCTATCAGTGGAAAATCTGGGGAAAGGATGGCCATGAGCATCCTAAACTCCCAACATCCAGTTCTCTGGAAAAATGAGTGTCTGCTCTTCTGGTTACTCTTTTATAACCAAAAAAGTAGACTACAACCTCTCTAAAATGAATTAGTAGAAGAAGAACTATATTACTGTATTAGGAAGTAATGCATTACTTTCATGATGGTTCTAGTGACTTTTTAGAAGAAGTCCACATCATTAAACATTAAAAATCGAAAGAACCTGCCTAGCTGAACCTTATTCTAGCTGGCAGAGGAAGGGACTAACCATATTCATCCATAACACCCAGGCTGGGTGTAGCTCACTGATAATTTTAGTCTTTTGTTGATAATTTTTGCTCATGTTTTAGAAAATAAATTACTTTGCTCCAGCTGCACTCCCTGTCATTCATGGCAATGAGCAGTTAAATATGCAGAATTCTTTTTCACAGGTTTTTTTTTCTTTCTTTTAGATGAACTGATTCTGGTTGTCAGCACTACAATATAATTTGCCTCACCTGTGTTTTCACAAAACCACCCCTGAAAGATAAGTGGATGCACTGAAAATGCAGCAATCTCGAGAAAAATGTACATTGGCATATTTACCCTAGTCCAAATACAGGGAGTTTCTAGAACAATGAGTCAAGAAATGGGGGGTGGGGGTGATGTCAAGCAATTAATTGCAAGGTGGCTTTTCTTTCTGATGATGACAAGAGAGGATGAATTACTTATTTCATAGGTAAGTATCAGCAAGAAGAGGAAATACAGGTACAAGTTCATCCTGACTCCTTTTGCACTCCCCATCCCTGCGTCATTGCCATGACTTGCAAAAAATGCTTTTTAATATGCAGAAATAATTAGTCAATAAAATGAGCTGGAGAAATGAAGCAGAAGACAAAAAAATCCAAATCAAAACACAAAGGGAATTCTATTAATCTTTAGCTATTCCATTTTACACTGCTCCTTAAAAACAAATGAAGTGCAGAGGTGTATTTTCAACATACGACTATTTGTATTTAACGCTGACAGTTGCTCAGCATTTCTGTGGACAATCTCAATACAAATCTTATTTCAGCTCTTTTGTCTCTTGCTTGTACTTGGAGAAAATAGAGCTGGAAGAGACATGAAAGTACATACTTTCAACTAAAACAATTCCCAGTACTGCAATATATCCTTAACTGCTCTGTCCACACTAGTGTTAAATTATTTGTATGATGACAATTACATAAATTCCTGGACACATGAGATGGAGACAGCTACATTCTTCAATGAATATGAAACACAACTATAAAATATTTTCCCATAAGTATCTCGTGATCAAAATAAAATTTAAGTTTTGTTTCCAATTAAGCAATCTAGCAAATTTAATGCCAATTAAAGCTATCACATAATACAGTTACAAATGAGTAAAGCAATTCTTATTGGTTTATAATTACAGAGGTTTACAATTCCAAGGACTGCTTTAGTGGCCAAAGTAGCTGAAATAAACCAGTAAGAGTATATACTGTGCCAATGATACACCCAATATACTTCATTTATTTACTTAATATGATTAATAGGAATTATAGAAGCAAAGTTTTCTACCTTTTGCTTTGCTGCTCCATTGTCTGTCTTTTTACACAGAAAGTATTTTTTTACTCTAGATCGTATGATTAAAGATGCAAAACTGTTAAGAAACTTACTCTAGGAACTTCAGAGAAATATAAAATTAAGTGCATTTTTACACCTTCACTATTGCAAGTAATGTTACCTACCCATCTGCCAGGACTCTCTGAAGGTCTGCAGTGTGGAGAAAAGTAATAGCCAAACCAAGAGAAACCTGTGCTCTAATATGTGTACAAAATGCAGCTTGACCAAGGAACTGGAGAGACAAAATCCCAGAACCAGGATAATGAAAGAACAAACACTGGTGACCCTGAGAACTGGAATAATGGAAAATGAGAAAATTCAAAGAACAGAGTCATGAGTTTAAAACTTCAAGTATTAAAATCAAAACAATCTATTGCCAATTGGGAGGTAAGAGCTAGAAATCATATTAAGGAAGGAATAAGGAAGAAAGGTCTAGGTATGCTAAAAGTCAGTGTTTGAAGGTATGAATAATACGAAAGTGTTACAGAGAGGTTTATACACAACTATATTACTGCTGCCTCTAGAAACATGAGGAGAATAAGCAAAGAAGAGAAGTTCTTAATGTGCAAGGCAGTAAGTCAATGCATCTTAAAAACATTGCCATGAAACAGCCAGAAGTAATTCTAAGCCAGAAATAAGAAGGTTCATAAACACTGCAGTGTTTTGGCCCGGGAACAGCTTTCTATGCAGAGAAGCACGGGGAGCTTTCCAGAGTGCACAAAGCAGGTCAGATTCCTTAGGAAAGGAACAGTGTGAGTAAATGCCTCTGGCAGTCACAGTTTGGGCCTGGTGGGCAAATTGAAGCTTGTACTCTACTCCATGGAGCAGAAACAAATGGTGAGAAAGTGGTGGGATTGAGGGACATATTCTCTCTAGCAGAGTACCAACAGAAGCCAAGATAATGTCTCTGTAATTTGGGTATTTAATGCACAGCTTCATCTCTTGGCTTATTAGAACAAAAATAGCATGACTTGCTATTCACATAATTTTTCACTGCTGCCTACTCCCAGGTTAGAACTGGAACCCATTCTTCTTAAGTAACACAAGCACAGAAGAATTTCAAAATGATTTCTGCCTGCTGAAGTTCATGTTTCTGTGATCTCCTCTTCCTGCCCAAGTTGTTTATTTTTCTGCTGAGGCATAAGAGATGCTGCAGAACATGTGCCTGAAATCTCAGAAGTGAACAGGCAGAAAGGCAACAGCTGCCCAAGGTGCACAAGCCATTGGAAGTTTGTGTGGCTTTGCAAGTGATAGCTCAGCAACCCCCTTTAAAAATTGTGCTCTCAACCAGTCCCACAGGACTCAGCAGCATTTCTAGTAATTTTTGAGAGTAGAATAAATCTGCATAATAATGCTGGATGGCATAGGAAGAAACACGGTGCTGGAAAACTAACATTTTTGTTGTTAAAAAGCCAGTATTTACATTGCCTGAAGCATTTCCCTGTAACAGCAAGAATCAGATAATTTCTTTATATTTCTCAAGAACTTGCACCACTCTTGATGAAGCTTTTCTGTAGTAGATTGAGTTCTTCTCCACATCAAAAGCACTCACATCTTTCATGTTCCAGAAAACAAATATGCTTCAAGGCCAACAAATCGGTCAGCTATGGGTGACTTCAAAGAACTCTTTTAAATGGTCTCTCCAGTGCACAATGCTGCTACTTAGGATAAAAACTGTTCAGAATATCCTTGCTGATTACATAAAGCATGGAGAGAAGCCTGAACTACGCAGGGACGTTTATAGCAGTGGAATGCTTTTGACATTGCTGACACTTGCCCACTGTGAAACCCACAGCCCCAAACTGTCATGGTGATTGCTGTTTATCTAACTACACTGCCTTGTTTTTCCCAACCTTCAGTTAAGTGTAACTACCACTGCTAAAACTGGATCAAGATGCCACAGTTTTTAAAACTAGTAACTAAAGCTAATCCTTGAGCTTTGTATTTGACACCTTCCACAAGAACATACAACTGTGATTCGTCATGTTTCAGATAATTTTCAGTGAAAGAGGAGTGCAAAGTGATTTATTCCCTATGCCTTTCCCTAATACTTTAAGAGCCTGGGTTTTCAGTACTCCTCTTCTCTTCTGATCTTCTCTTCTGCTCATATAGCAAATTTTTAAAGGATTGCAGGTTATGGGCCAAAGATGGTTTGCCCTTTCCTCCATGTCTGTTGGGATTGGGGTACTATCCCTAGTTGTTCCCCACCAGCTTCTCCCATTCCTGAAAGGATTTTTTAGGTCTGTCCTGAAATAATTTAAAAGCTGCTCCTGTATTTTCTCCCCTTCCTCAACAGTTTTTAGTTATTAGTTTTAACTAGAGAGCTCGTTAGTCTGGTTTTCATACTCTAATATCTTCTGCTAACCTAGTATGGGCTAGCAAGGTTTATTAATGTGTAAGACAACTTTCTAAAATCATTTTATATCCTTGTTTCTTGTTTTCTTGTCTTGTTTCATATGGCCATTGATCAAGAACAAAATTCTATTGGAAAATCAACAGCTGGAACAGTTCCTACATTTTCAAATACAAAGGTGCAATCAATAACTTCATAATTAGACATGTAGGATATGCATGGTTGCACCGAAATGTTTAAAGAAAAGAAGAGTGTGAATACTGAACAGAGTGAGTAACAACTTTGACATCAGCTTCAGGAATAACAAGGGATTCACAAAGCAAAGAAGATAAACTCTATAATTTCTCCTGCCTATCCATAAATCCTTTCTGTCATGAACCCAGCCCCTCCACGTCAGAGACTCTGGCAAAAGCAATCAGACATGCATTCAGCTTTGAACAATGGGCTGACCCAAGCTCTGCATCACAGGTATAAATGCATCTCATTTCTGTCATTATACCTTAACAGCTAATGACCTCTAAAGGCAGAAACATCAGCTTTTTCCTTTCATGCATGTTGTTCTGTTTCTATTTAGGTGTCTTTGTATGCTTCTCCCAGTACATCTCCCACCCACTCTCCTGCTTCCCCTCAGTGCTGTATCTGCAGGTTTTCAGCCTCCCCCAGGGTGGATTTGCAGCAGCTGGGCTCTCTCCCACACAGGTCAGCACTCCTCATACTGTGAAACAGAAAGCCAGCTACACAGACATAAATGAGGCTACACTGACAGAAAAAAGCCATTTGCTATTAAGAAAGTCCAAAACACCTCCACCACAAACTGATTCTGATGCCTTTAATTTAATACCTCTACCTTCATGGGTGTACATAACACTGAAAGGCAGTGCTATTAGAGAAAAGTAGTTTTCATACTTAAAAGTATAGTAATGCAGACTTGCAAGATTCTAATCTAAATAAAAATCTTTCACCATAATAGTGCTTACAGAATGATTTATAAATATTTAAGACTAACAGACTACTCCACAACATTGTAGAAACAAAACATATGTGTGATCATGAAAACATTCTCCTCATTAAGCACAACAATTCCACAGTCTTTCCTTTTTGAAAGGCTCACCTATTTTTTGTCTATTACAGAAAAGTACATGTTATCTAGTACTTCATACTCTTTAGACAGTAGTTAAATATTTGAGAATGTGCATGGTTTGTAGAGTTTCCATCTGCTTTTCTCATTGTTAAAAAAAATGGCATCGAAGTGTACCAAAGGTGCAAACACTCTGAATTCTTGTACTCATTGTGGCAAAGAAGAGATAATTTAGGAAACACTTTTCTAACACCCATCATTTCATATGTGTAAAGTTTAAGCTATGTCCTTATAATTCAGCATCTCCTTTGGAGGAGGTACATTCATCTCCATGTCTGCTCAGAGGCCACTCCAGCTTTGGGAACACAAAGCTCGTGCCACATAACCTTGCTGAACATCTGCTGTACACACACCCCCTAGATAGCTGTCCTTCTCTCTTTGTCATTTTTTGGATAATTTTACAAATCTGACCACTTTTTAAGCTGCAGTTTCCCCACCACACATTAACTACAAGGGACAAATCTTGCTTTCCTGATAGCAATCTTCATTTCAACACCAGAATTTGAATTCTTACCGTGGTCTGTAAGTTCAGACATGCAGAGTTCACTTGTCTCATTTCCACTTGGTTCATCAGGTCCTGGGGACACACAGCCCCATGTAGTGACTGGCTGAGAATGAAGGAGGTGTTTTGAAGTCTGCTCATCAGATTCCTTAGTCAAATGAAGCAGCAGCACAGAGAAACAGGTGCAGTCAGGGCTTTCAGAGGGATCACAGTACAAGGGTTGCCCTGATCTATGCAATTGCTGGGACTTGTACAGGGCAAATACTGAAATAAAATCCTAAAGCTAAATGATCAGTTGTGACTCAGCCATAGGCAGAGACAGATTTAACTTTTTTTCCTCCAGATACAATAGGAAATAGAAACCAGAGAGCATGTAAAAGAAAAGGTAGAAGACAAAGAGCATAAAACCTCATTATTTATGTGATGCTTTCACTGACTGTTTCCAAATGGACACTGTTCTCTCTGCAATAAGATACGGTGCTAGAATTGAACAGGTCCATCTTCTGCTGCAGATAGGTTAAAAGCAAAGGACAACAACTAGGACTGGGAGTTATTCCAAGGATTTATGCTTACTAAAAAGCCAGTTAAAGTTTTACTATTCTTAACCAAATGAAAAAAATGCACAGCCACGCCAAATTGGAGTGTTAAAAGGATTACAGTTCTCAACATCTTGAAAATGAATGTATTTTGAACTCTGATGTCACACAGTCAGTAAGAGCATTTCAGAGAGCAGATTTAGATTTAAGGGTGACTTAAGAGATTTCTGCAATGAATAGAGAGCTTGTTGAACCGTATCTGAACAACTGAAGACACTTTCCTTCATTACAGATCCACAGGTTCAGCTTAGCAGTCCAGACTACAATGCACTTCCTAATTGTTAGTCTCAGAACAGGACTGTGCTAAAGGAAGCACGTGGGAAACAGGAAAGTGTGGTGCTCTGAATGCACATAAGTGAGGCCTCCAAAACTACAGCCCGTACTTACATGTAGGATGCTGACATTCAGCTGCCCAAAATTACGGGACTTGAATTCTTGCATTCTTTTGACATTTTCTTGATATTTCTCTTCTGCCAGCTGCCTGTAAATACAGAATGCTTGTGCTTAGGATGTGGTGCCAGGGAGTGCACAAGAGAGCTTCCAAAAGCAGGTGTGTGAAAACAGATTCCCTATCAGGATTCCCACGCAGCCAAACATTCATGACATGTACTCAGGATAAGGTTAGTTTTCATGAACTCACAACTTCAAACATTATTTCCAAACACTACCACATTTTACTTTCACAGCTTGCATGATATACTTAAGACATAGTAAATTATTAGTCCTAGCCTCTTCTATTTCTTCCAAAGATCTTCAGTCCTTTGGGCTTTATTCCCCCATGCAGTGCTGTAGCACTCCACGTGCTTTCAGCTGTAGACAGGCATGCAACAGTTGTGTGCTTTGAACAACTCAACTGTGGCAGTTGGTACAGTGGCCTCCTGTATGGACCTACACCACTTGAGACAGGTGCTACATTAAACAGGCGTTTTTCAGTTTCTCTTACTGTATTCCCTCTCTAGATTTGCACTGCTGAAAGCAGATCTCCAGTCTGAGAAGGTATAATTTCTGCATTGTTTCAAATCATTTCAGCCAGAGTCAGCTGACAATAATCTAGAGCTCAATGTAGATCCATTTAGAAATTCATGACAAGAAGAGGGTTTGAATACTAATGTTGCCTTTGCCTTACAAAACCAATTCATTTAGTTTTGCTGTTGGGAGAAAAAACATCCAAATGAAAACCTCAATAGAAAACATCAAAATGCAACAAAGCAAAGAAAATGAAAAGCAAAACAAAGAAAATGAAAAGCAAACTAGAACTATCCCACAATTAGTATTACTTACTAATCCCCATTCATTTCTAAAAAGTGAGACAGATCTTCTATTTATAAATTTCATATTAGTAAAAGAATTGGCCTACCATATTTCTGAAAACACTATGCAGAAGATGTGTTAAATTTAATACTTTTTATACAGTGGTTTCAATTCAAGGACTTTTCTTTTTAATGAGAGTAAAATTATGTACCAAATGCAATGCTGCCAGTCAGACACAAATTTTCTCCAGGCATTTCTTCCAGGAGGACATGAAGGCCTTTTGGGTATGTGTGCCGTGAGTTGGCTCAAGCATTGCCAGGATGCAATTTTGAGGAGCACATTTTCTCAACTGCAATTACTATTATTTGCAGGTATATGTAGCTGCAGAGTTTCTGAGGCCATAAATTCAGACTTCACATCAGCACACAATATTTTTCTGTCCTGGGACGTCATTACCTTACTGAATTGCTGATATGCTTTGGCACAACAGGGTTAAGATGCTGATGCTAATGATAAAAAATAATTATTCCCTCTATTGCCCGCTATAAATACTGGGTAAACATTTGTTAATTTACACTGCTCTTTGCAAAATGCTTTAGAAGAAACCATTAAAATTAATTAAAAATTAACGTGGTGCTTTTCCAATTCCCATTCATACCAAACAAATCACTGAATATTTTTAACTGGGAAAATATCCAATTTGTCATCAAAACAGTGTATTCTGGGTTTTTATAAAAAAAGAAAAAAATTCATAGACACACAGCCTTCCAGCTGTTTCTCATATTGCATCAGAAACAGTATATAATGCCATTCAAAACCTTTTATTTGGACCCCAAAATTTTGTGTTCTGTAAGAAAAGTGGGAAGTAACTTATGCCATGAAAACTTAGTACTATGAAGATGTTCAGGTTGCCCAGAGAAACTGCCCCATCCTGGCTCAAGCTCTGCCAGGGGAAATTGAAGTTGGAGATCAGAAAAAAATTCTTTACAGAGAGAGTGCTCAGGCATTGGAATGGGCTGCCCAGAGAGGGGGTGGATTCCCAATCCCTGGAGGTTTTTAAACTGAGATTGGCCGTGGCACTGAGTGCCATGATCTGGTAAAGGGATTGGAGTTGTCCCAAGGGTTGGACTTGATGATCTCGGAGGTCTTTTCCAACCCAATCGATTCTATGATTCTATGATTATGTCTCACTCACTTAATAAAACACCAGAAATCATAAAGCCTTTACAAGATGTTGATTACCCCCATCTGACCCTTGGAGAAGACCATCCTCTGAGCTTTTCCATTGGAAAACCTCTGGGGCCAAAACAATTGGCACAAGCTGGATTGTAACTAAATGTCCAACTCCTCAGACAGTGCAATTATTAAAACAATAAGCCACTAAAGGAAAGGGTCCTATTGTAACACATCTGGGAGTCTCTCATACACTTATTTGACCAGAAACACGGTGCTCAAAGTACCAGTTTTGGGTTAATGTTCTGACTGTTTTCCTACATAAATAATTACTGTAGTTTACTGTCATCCGAAATCCCCATTCACTGTGAGTAGCCAAAGACCCTTTCTATTTTTATTTCTGCCTTGACAATTGTAACTCTCCCATTAGACTGTAGGAGGGGGGAAATTGTGTGCTTAGGGCACAACTTACTGCAACTTCTTTGCCTTCTCATCTGCAGCATTCAACTTCCTCAGCCGCATCCGCTCCCGCGGCGTCATTTTCTGTACCTCAGACAGTTCCTGCAGGGTCTGCAAATGGACTTTCCTCTGCCTGAAATGGAACACAGCAGACCCATCTTCATAGAAAAATGCAAATATCCAGCATTTTGATTTGACACTGAAACACGGTGACATTCCAAATGGAATAATTAGAAAGGCACCAGGGCTGTAACAGACTAAATAGACTTTAGTTTGGAAAGCAAATGCCCCTTTTAAAGTGAAATATTTAAACTTGGATTTGTGAAGGACCTGAAGCATTTCAGGTGAGGATGGAAGAAGGTGGACTCATCCTTAGAAGAATAATTAGGCATATTGGAAGTACAAAGCCAGTCTTTAAATGAGAGCCACAGAAAAAAGCAATGTTGCTCATTCATTTCACATTGATTGTTACAAGCTGTCTAGGATAAAAGAGAATATTAATGTGTCTTTAATGACACATATAATTATCATGTTGTCCTCTTGAATTTGTGGTCCTAATCAATAATAACAGTTCACCTGTAAAATGGTCTCAAGAGACCATCTCTGAAAGCTGAGCATGAATTATTGACTTGTGTATTTCAGCTGTATTTATCATCAGAGGAGAGCAATATTAGTCCTTTATCAGAAAAAGGAGAGTAATCACAGACTTTTGTCTCGCATCCTACAGTAATTACAAAAATTCAGTCATAGTTTGAAATGCCTTGGCATTCATGTTTCACCTACACCAACATATATTCTTGATACCATGTATTTATGATACCAAGTATTCAGTTCAAAGTATTGCTTTTGCTCTTATGAGATAAA
This sequence comes from Sakesphorus luctuosus, assembly GCA_013396695.1. Lineage (NCBI taxonomy): Eukaryota > Metazoa > Chordata > Aves > Passeriformes > Thamnophilidae > Sakesphorus > Sakesphorus luctuosus. The sequence goes on from VWZD01003139.1 coordinate 275,484, forward strand.
TTCACTTCTGATAATCTAAAGCCCAGGTTTGTATCCATACAAATTGTAACACTCCTTCTGGACTATCATTTTGAAATCAAGATTTTAATAAACGAGCAGAGAGGATTTCATTGTGCTTTTCAAATAGTGCAAAGATATGAATATTAGTGTGAAATATGAAAGATTAAGGACAAAGACAAGAAGAGTTCAATTATTCATAAGAATGGAACGAACTCTTCAAGTATGAATAATGTAGACGTATTTCTTGTCCCCTGTAAAAAACTCTAATTTAAATTATAAGAATCTCTTGGGGGGAAAAAGCAATTTTTCATTCAAGTCAAAACTGAACCTGTACAGCTTTATACTTAAACATTTAAAATTTATGACTTTCATGGCACTGGAATAAAGTAAGCCATCAGAGGCCTTTAGTAGAAGAAATTAGACTCAACCATACATAGCAAAAAGAATTCCTGGTGAGAAAAAAGTAGTATTATATTGGGTTTTTTATTTTTAATTTTAAATATAAAGTAGCAATGGTTGAGGAGGACACCACTATGAGTAACAGTTTGTACACTCATTGGGACCGGGGTATTGACTCATTACAGCAGATGTGGGGAATGTTCAGATTTTTTCTCCTCCTCTTTTCAACTCTCTACCATTTTTCAGGTATTTTTAGTTCATTTTACCTACCTCTTCAGATCTGGGAATTGCAAAAATCACTCAGCATTTTGCTTACCAGTAGCAATACAGGCAGCTAATGTTCTCGTAAGTACTATGATAAGAGTATGACTTCTTGCACATTCCAAACACTTGGGCAAAAATAATCAGATTGCAGCATATGTGAGGATAGTTCATAGCAAAGCTTCTCCTAGAATTTTTTTTTCTCAAATTAATGCCCTGAATTTTAAAACCTCAAGGTAAACTTCCACACTCAAACCAAAACAGTTGCCATTCATTGTTCCACACTTTATAGGAGCTCTGGACCTCTGCATGACAGCAGCTGATTTTCTATTTCCTTTTAATAAAAGTGTAAGAACAGGATGTTTGTAGTTAGACCTCCCTCTTCATCTTAGAGACCAGAGATTTGCTTTTGAACAAGTATAGTCAGAGACTCTGGGATACACATGAATATCCTCCCCATATGCTGGCCAGGTCAATAAATGCTGGCAGGGGATGAGACTCCATATATTTAAACTAATGACAGTGGATAAACAAACAATAGAAAGTGGGATTGTCAGTCTGTTCTAGAAGTGTGGGGCTATTTGAAGGGTGGGTTTATATTCTGCAGGTAAACAATGTGGTTTACTCAGAGCAGCTGCAATCTTTTTGGGGCACCCTGAAAATCTGAAATCTTGTGCCCACAAGATAAAGGCATGGATTAAAAGTCTCTTGAAGATTCTCATAGTCCATGTTTCAGTAAGCATTAAATACTCAGTATAATTCAGATGTAGTTGGCACAATATCTGGGAGAGATCTCTGTGCCCCAAAACTATTTACAGTGTATCTCTAAGGAACATCTCTGGAGTTAACTATATTTAATTTGAAAAGGCAGGAATCTTCTCAAAGTTAACTGAATCAACTTGAATATATATTTATTGCTGGATTTTACATCAATGCTTGCAACATTCAGCAACCTATTTATACTAAAGGTGCCTATTTGTGGGGGTGATAGTAAGTGCATTCCTTAAGAAAAGCTGTTTGGAGTTCTACCTTAAAGAAGACAGAGCTACCTGGAGCATGTGTGTGGCTTGTGACCAATGAGAGGCTGTGGTGTATGCAAGGTGAATTGGTTTACCAATTATGTGGTAGCATGTTGGATGTGAGAGTGCATAAAAGGTGTGGATATTACTGTGTGAGAGTTAGATCTAGATCTATTAGGATGTGAGATGATGTAATAGGAACTTCTAGGAACTATCTACTGCTACTATGAGCTATGAGAACTGTCTGTTATCTATCTTGAATAAACTCTCTAAGTTATAAGCCTTCTGATCAAACCTTCTGATGTCTGCTATGCCTGAGCTCTTCTGACCGTCAGTCCAGCGCCCAAGCTCGGTATAAGGGGGTCCCCCTATACCTATTCCTACCAAAACAGAGAGCTTTGGTCTCATAAAAAGACAGAGACTTCTCTGTCAACAAGAGACAGCAAGGACAGAGTGACAGGGTGGAAACCCAACCCACAATCTGTAGAGAAGAGAGCCTACAGATACACTACCGGTAGTTATAATGGGTAAAATGCTGCACAGAAGATTCTGCTGTGCTGAATTCAACTGTCTGTACTCCACTTTCTTCCTACCACTGATAGCAAACACTCTCTTGGGAGAAGCTGGAGCTGGTGACCTCTCCTGAAGGGATGATTGCAAGTAGCAGAATTGGCAGCATCTGCAAAGTGGCCACAATGCAACGCTGTGAGTCCTGCCCAAGGGCAGAGGGCACAAAAAACCTGTTACCTCAAAGGCACTGCTAATTTTGGGTTGGAGTGTGGGTGTCTCTATTGCTGTTACCTGATAATTCAAAAGAAATTTCAGAGAGCTGTTGAAGTACTGATAGTTATTTAGAAGAAATAAGAAACTAGGATGTCCATTGCTTCCTCCCAGGATTACAAACTCCTAATTTTGAGCATGGTAGCTCCTAACTGAGCAAAGCCTGTACAGAAAACCCAGGGATGGGAAGCAAAAGGGAGGGCCAGCTGCCAGTGCCACTGCAGAGCTAATTTACAGAGGCAAAATTAAATTGCCCATGCTGACATTTGCTTTAAACATGGCAGCATTGTAATTTAATGCAGTTAAATAATTTAATATATATTCAGTGCCTAAGAGAGAGATCACGGGCAAAGACACTCCCGATGTAAGAGCCAAGAAACATCACTAGCCTTAAATTCTCACTATAGTTACAAGACAAATATAATAGCTTCTAATGAACATATTAGATGAATATTAGTTTAAGTTTATATGCCTTTTAGTTTGGTGTCATTTAGGAAACAGCTTTCACATTCAATTTTTGGTAGGTACAGAAACAGCAGCACTACAAACCATGAGGACATAACTAAAATGACAACTTAAGACTTCAAAATTTTTAGACAAAGGTCACAATTTGCATACCAATTGGCACTAAATTAACATAAGCATATACTACACATGCACACACAATTCACACTGTCATATAATAAAAATATTTGATTTGCAAATTACACAGCTCATTAATGTGGTTTCTCGTCTGTATTTCTGGGAAATGGGTCCCTCTGAATATAAAGCACTATGAGAGTAACACAAGTGTGAATGATGCTATTTGGCAACAGTGTAATTTCAAATATGCTGCCCATAAAACTGGTAAAAATACTTACACAGCACCAAAAATGGGAGCAGTTTCTTTCTGCCACTTAAGAAACTTGTCTCTCCCAGTCATGTTTGTGCACTTGTACTGTAATTTCTGCAAGGAGATAAAACAGAAGGGGTATCAACATTTGATGCTAAAGTTATCCTGACTCTTCAGCTATTGCCCAACACAGTCCCAATGTAAAATCTGACTGGGCAGTTTCCTTCCCCACCTTGAGAAATCTGAATAATACATACAGTGAAGCAGGGGCCAGAAGAGCAAGATGCAGTGGTTTTCATTGAAATTATGGCTAAGCAGAACAGTTCACAGATATGTGTACCCAGGTCCAAATGATCTGCAACTGTTACACATAAATGTCTGTTTTCCTTATTGCTCATAACATTTAAGAGGAGATACATTCAGCACATCAAGTGACAAGGGTTTCATTTCTCACTGCCTCACTCCCTCAGCCATATTTGCACTACAGCTCTGGAAGTTCCCTGGATTGATGTTCCATGAACTGCTATCTAACTAATTTTTTCTCAGCATGTTTTCCCTGTCTCCATCCTGTTTTTGCAAACCACTTACTCAAACGATAAGTGTTCAGCTATCAATTTCCCTTACATACCTTTAGCTGTTCATCAATATAAGGGGTTTTTAGGATCTCGGCTGCTGCTGGTCTCAATGAAGGATTCTTATTTAACATGCTGGAACATTAAAAAACAAAATTAATAATTAAGCAGTTTTCCAAACTAACTGAAAATCGTTCTGCTAAACAAGAAAGTAACATACCTGCATAGCACAGCATTCAGTTTGCTTGGATATCTATCAGGAAGAGAAGGTGTTTCACCTTCCACAATTTTTAACACAACTGACAAAAAATTCTGTCCAGTAAATGCGTGGTTCATACAGCACATCTCATACAAAATGCATCCCAGAGACCTTGAAGAATAAACAAATATGAATGGTACAAGCAATATTTTTGAAAGTAGCATGCACAGTGACATTACAGTAAGCAAAATCACAATTGTATCACCTTTTCTCCAGGGAAGGGTATTTCATTATCATGGTATCCTTTTAATTTAAAATATTTTTATTCAGGTAACAAAATGATAACTTTATAAACAGGATAAGTCATCATTCTATTTCCATAAGTGCAGGCACAAACTTAGATTCTTCATATAAATATATATACAGATTCATATATGTATATATATATGTATATGTGTGTATATATATTT
>VWZD01003139.1:280121-328132 GCA_013396695.1 Sakesphorus luctuosus
TATTAAATGATGAACTAAAATTTTTAATTAGTGACTCACTGAGAAAGCCATTTAGTATTGTTAGGACATAGGTTTGATTAAATTAGTTTTGCAAATTAATTTCTGACAACAAACTGAGACTAAAATGCAACTTCAAATCAAACAATGCCAGTTTCAAATAACAGAGATGTCTTCTGGTGTGATTTCACCCATTTTGCCACATGCTCGGAATAGATTATGCAATCAGTTGGTACTCAAAGAAATAAGAAATTTTAGGTGAAATTATCATATTGTGACACCTAAAACTAAATTTCCTCAAAATTTTATTTGGAGAAGAAAAGAAATCTGAACATGTAGGTCTGGAGGCCTAGCTGAGAACTAGTGTCTGTTTTAAATTGTTAAAAACCAGGAGGAATGATTGCAAACAATTTTAAAAGGCCCTTTGCTTTACCATCACCCTCTTCAGCAGCCCTAATGGCAATCATAAAAGATCACCCAGTGAAACATTTCAAAATAAACATTCTCATAATAATTTATATAATCACTATTATATAAATAAAAGTTTGCACTTCAACTGGGTTCTGTCTGACAAATGTTTTTTTAAAAAATCACAGAGTTGAGCTTTCCAGGCTTTGAAGGATGTTCAGTGTTACCTCCAGTTTGCACTCAAGAGAGCTGAGACACTGCTTATTGCCTTGATCAAGGTCCTAGAAAATGCTGGTGAGAGGCCAGATACGGGTTGAGACCAACTTAAATATCTTAATGTAGTATTTGACTGTGGTATTTCTAATTCACAGAAGTAGTAAGAAAATAAAGCATAGTGATAATAATCAGAAGTATGTGTGGGTGAATGGCTTTCAGGAAAAGGGTATAAACATTATCTTTGAAGGCAAACAATGAGTAAAGTTTCAATTATTCATTTTGGTTAAAGGAGAAGAATTGTCTTGGTCCATTGGGCAATAAAAGAACAAGAGCAAATAATTGCAAAGCTGAAACACAGGCTCTACACACAGTGCAAATAAGAAAGGGGAGAATGGGGGGGCTCCACTCACTGGTACTTTTCCAGTATGTGAAAACAGTTAGCAGAGAATGTTTGATAAGAATCATGGAATGAACTGGGTTGGAAAAGACCTCTGAGATCATCAAGTCCAACCCTTGATCCAGCCCCACAGTGATTACCAGATCATGGCACTCAGTGCCACGTCCAGTCTCATCCTAAAAACCCCCAGGGACAGAGAATCCACCACCTCTCTGGGCAGCCAATTCCAATGCCTGACCACTCTCTCTGTAAATAATTTCTTTCTGATATCCAACCTAAACCTCCCCTGCAGGACTGCCTAAAGACCAGCCACTGAGGTACACAAATAATTGCCTGGTTTTCTAAAGATTTAACTGTCAAATAGCTTTCAAACTTACAAAATCAGTAAATGTAACACACAGATGATGACCTATATTTATAATGTACGTTCAAATTATGAAACAAGATAATTACTACATGAGAAAATACTGAAAAAGAACAACAAAACAAACCCTACACACACAGCATCTGAAAGCACCAAATAAATATGGAAACCAGACAGAGAGAAGAAAAAAAAAGAAGGAAAATCCCAACCTGACAGACTGTACTATAACTTCCTTTTGCAGAATCAATCTGTTTTGGAGGCTGCTTGATTCTAGCAGCCAGAAATTGCTTAATGAGCCATTAGGAACACAGGATTTGCCACATCAGAGAAGCTGATTTATTCATCTAGTTTAGTACTCTGACTACACCTGAGGCTTTGGAGAAAGATGAAAAGAATGCCCAGGGCATTCTCCTGCAGCCAGGCTGTGAACAGGCTACCCAGGGAAAACCCCATCTGTCCCATGAAACAAAAATAAGGGAGGAAAAAAAAGAAAAATTAGGGAAAAACAAAATAGTTTTCAGTGTAGGATACAAACCTTGAAATTAAATTAGTAAATTAGTATCTCCTAAGGTGAGAAGTGCTGTCCTGGGCCCCAGAGCAAGGTTATTTCTCCTCAGGACAGCTGCTGAGCTGCAATTGCTCTAGGGAGTAACCACCCTGCATTTCTCAGCTGGGTTTCTACATTTCTGGCCAAAGCACCTTGTAAGGAGCAAGAGAAAATTGCTTCCCTATTCCCATAAGCAATCTGCACATGATCCAAACATACAACTGAATTACTTTTATAATCTTAGCCTGCAGAACTGCCAATGTTATAAAATTCTGAAATGGTCATTAAACTATCCAGCCAACACATTTGGTTTGACAACTCCCTATAATCATGAACAAGTTTGACAGAGTTCCCAAACAGCACATAACTGGCAGAAATGTTGTATGAGCAGTCCACATTGAAGCTACTTATGCTCCACTACATCATAAAATGGATCATCTGGACAGGCTTCAGTGTGTTCTCTACAAGCTCAACTGACAGACCTCCACCTTCTCCTTCGCAGGAGAAACCACCCTGAGGTTTTTTGGTGCTGTCGTCCATTTAATATCTTCTGACCTTTTGTAAAAGATCTTATAGTTGTTCCAGGGCTGTAAGATCCAAGTTAGCTTTTAAATTCAACCCCAGAAGCCAGATAATGTAATGCATATACCTACATGGCTTATATCTCTCAGATTGATCACAACAGAAGGTCTTAAGAATTTTTTGGCTTCAGCGGAGTATAAGGAATATGTTTCTGGATTTAATTTCCTCATATTCACTCACCAGCCCTTAAATGAGGACCCCACTCTGCTGTCTCCCCCAGTCCCATCACCTCAGCCTCAACACTGCTCCTGCCTGAACAGTGTCAGCAGAGTGGCTGGGGAATAGAGGGTGGACACAAATTCACCACGTACAGAAGGCAGCTGCCATGAAGCATGATGAACATGGTGCTCTTAGTCCTGTGAGTTAGTTTTTGGTAGTCCTGTGGGGAGCAGGGCCTTGGACTCAATGATTCTGATGGGTTCTGTCCACCCTGAGATAGTGCATGATTCCATGTACTCACACACCATCACAACTCTCTCAGCCACTACTTTTCAGTTCTTTGCTGGTTTACTGCTGAGTTTGTGACTAATCCACAAAAAATTTGGCAGTGAAAAAAAAAACAACCCACGACCAATTTTTTGATTATTAATATTAAAGAAAAATACAAAAAGAAGGGGGTTTTAGGCTGGGGAACTACTGAGTTGGGGCATGCTTCCTTCTCAATGCCCCTGCAGTGAGGGCCATGAATCTCCCGGTGAAGGCAGTTCCACCCTCAGGTGAGTGTTCCTGGCAATGCTTGGAAAGACAACAAAATGCATGGAGTATGTATAGCAGAAAGGTAATAGCTACTGAGTTTGGGGTGGGGGGCCTTTTTCTATGCTTTTTGTAAATTTCAAAATTTATAAAAATCATTTATAAAAATATTGGACCAAACTCTGCTTGCATTTCCTCTGTACGGCTTCAGTGACTTACACGGATTGACACTGGTGACCACAAGCAGAACTTAGACATGTATTTTACATTCCATTTCAACTGCAATAACAGAAATTATTCCTTACAGGAAAAGAGAGCAAAAGGCAAGCTCCCCTGTCTATTTCTGACATCTTTTGAAATCTTCTCTCAGTACATTTTTATTGACAACATGTATTAACTGATGCTGTTTTGACAGAGATGAGCTGTACAGAATCTGACATCCAATCCATAGTAGTTGGCTACACAGACCGTGGCATGAGATTCCTGACATTTCCATTGACTGCATTGAACCTGTTCACTGTGAAAAATGGTTGCTACCAGTTGAAACTACAGATGACTGCTGTCCACTTCCAGAATTATATCCTGCAGTCACAAGTGTATTTTGAAGAGGCAGAACTGAGCTGAAACTACAGTAAATTATCAAGTAAAGGAATTACATTCCAGTGGCCAAATGTTTTACAAAGAAATTTTCCTGATTTGAAATATTTATAAAAAAATGAACCTTCTGATTTATGCATATCTACAAAAAAACCCAAAACACCTCATAAAAGAATCAAAACCTGTTATATATCAAAATCTTACAACAGAATAAAAAACTCCAATAGTTTTAACAACAATCCTAAAACATGAGATGTTTTAGGACACCCATATAAACAAACCAGATATTTTCCCTGCTATATAAAAAGATATTTTTCATCTTGGCTTGCAGGAGGCCCTGCACACCTAGAAGTTTCCTAAAGTCTTTCAATAGATCTCAGCTCCTCAACTTGATTCTTTAATCATCACTCAGAAGTCCTAATCTCAAGAATCTGTGCCATCTAAGTGCAGAACTGACACTTCTCTTTCACTTTTGATCCTGTTCAAAAACAGAGTGCCTTTTAGCTTCTGTTCTAACACTACACTTATTCTCATTTTCAACTCCACTTCTAAGTACTTTCTTCCTTTCAACATTTGCCAATGTTTTTCAGTTCAGTTCCTACGAAGGTCCTTCTGCTGTCCTCTCAGCCAGGAGTCACTCTTGGCTCATCCACTTACAAGTCTCACAGAAAGTTGTTTCTTTCAATTCATCTATCTTGAGGAAAAAAATTATTTACCCCTTCCTAGCAAAACCTGAACTTGGTCTACAATCATCCTTATCATGTCAGAGACCAGACCTCAAATTTGTTCTTCTTTAAACTCCCAGATAACCCAGACTAAGAGCAAATTGTGCTTCTTAACCCAAAGGGCAAAGCTTCAAATTGGCAACATGATTCAAATGTCTGAAACAGTTTTAGTGGAGCAGTGTGAGCACCCTATTGAGAAAGACTTTAAACAAACAAACAAACAAAAGAGTAATTTCTAGATAACATCAAATGCTAACCTAGAAAATAAATGCCTAGTCAAACTGAAACAGCATTCTGATTACTCACCAAATATCAGATTTGGTGTTATATCCCTGGTGCTTCAGCACTTCTGGACTCATGTAGTATGGTGTCCCAGTAAATGTAGTTGCCAGATCACATGAACCCATCAAAAGACAAGAAACTCCAAAGTCTCCTAAAATATCAGCAGAAACAATAATCTATTAATATAAATCTATATCTATTCATAGAAACTTTTTTGTTTATTATCAGACATGATAAAATGACTGTACATCAAAAACCACCTATCAGTATTTTAATAATGGGAAAAATAATTTTCTGTAGTTCTTCAAAATAAAACCACCACAAAAGCATAACATCACAGAACAGTGTGGGTTTCAAGAGGCCTCCAAAGGTCAGCTGATTCAAACCCCTGGCTCAAAGCAAGTTACATGAGGCTGCTGAGGTCCAGGTCCAGCCAAGCTTGAGGCATCCTCAAGGCTACGGAATTCACTGCCTCTCCTGTGTCTGACTGTCAAGTAAACGTTTGACCACAAATCAAAATGCTGTTTCAGATATGATTTCCTTTAAATCTCCTTATTGACAAAACGTCTGCTAGACTGTTCTATCATACCAAAATACATCTTTAAAAAGGATGGAAATCTCACCAATTTTAAGAAGATTATCTTTCAAAAATATATTCTTGGCTTTCAAATCTCTGTGAAGTATCCGTCTGGAATACAAAAGGAAATTCAACCTCAGCCAGCTGGAAGCATTCACAGTATCCCTAGTATTTAACTTCAGTCCTACTAAGAAAGGCCAGCCCACCAGTGCTACAGACTAACTCTGCATGTGACAATGCACAGTTGTAACGGGAGACGGCTTAGGCCTGCCCCAGACGATTCCATAGGAATTAGCAGCAACAGACACTTTATTATTACACGCACAAACTTATATACACTTTTGAAACTGTAACCTTCTGCAGGTGTTGCCACTCTGACACTGATTATTGGCTAATGGTGTTGTTTACATTATAATGTCTTTCTGTAATTGGTTAATTACACACCTCTGCTGAGAAAGTCGGCGAAGCTTCTTCTGAGTTCAGTAGTTAGATCCTTAAGGCTACATTGCACTAATTACAGAGGCAAGTTCAGCACACAGCTTTGCCCTTTAGGTCAAATACCATATGAAATCCCAACACATAGACTGTGATATTCAGGAACTTCACACACCCCCAGAGGTGCATTCACAGGCACCCACATGAGGAGAGTCTGAGCAGCCCGGGGGATACCAGTGCACCTGGGGATCCCAGCTTAGGAGTGCAGACACAGACTGAGCATGAGCTGCAGGGGAAGGGGCAAAGGCAAATCTTCCTATCTGACTCACCTTTAAAGCATTACATCTCGTTTTCTACCAGAAGAATGAGATGTCTCACAGGAGAATAAGCAATGAGAAAAACAGCAGTATGAGATTCTTAAAGCTCAGGGAATGATCCTTCAGAGAAAAAGTACCACAAATATGCATATAGGCTAGGCTAGTCGTTCAATTTTTACAGTAATGGTGTGGAAAATGAAAGAACTTTAAGAAGACAGAGATGAAAAGAGAAAGAAAATTAGCTTTTACAGACTTATTTTTCCATCAAAGTCTGAAACACAAGCCACACACCATGTGAGGATATGCAGCATCTCCTCTGTTTCGAGAAATCTTGCATGTGGGACTGTAATTCTGCAGCCCCTCAGGAAAACAGAGTATCTCTACAGTATACAAAACATGTTGTCAATTAGTCCTTGTTAAAAATGCTTCCAAAAGCATTGTTCCCTTTAACCTCAACTAAACTAGAACTCATCCACTTCTAAAATGATTGCTGACACACCAGATTAATTACCAGCCCTGCTCAGGAGGTGGTTAGAATAGCATTGGGTACATACTGGCTACAGGAACTGTATTTGCTTACAAATGCAGAAGTCATTCAGCCATTTAGGTCATGTAAAGGAAGCAACTGATGTCTAACACACTTGAGATGAGGGCAGAAAAAACAAATATAGTAAAAGATTTTAATTTTTCCTCAAGAAATCCTCAAGCATTATCTCAAATTTGACTCAATTATCGAATTCTTATGCATTGACAAAATCAAATTATTTCCAAAAGCTTCTATATTAAGACTAGAAAATATGCATTCTGTAGCACAATTTAAACACACAATTTAGTCCACAACTTGTTTGAAAATAAGTTTTGCAAGTAGAGAAAAAAATATTAAATTCAATCTACTCAGTTCACAAATGGGAAAAAGCCCATGAAAAATAAGACTAGAAGACACTGCAGTATGTACATGGACTGGGCATGAAAAAGAACATTCCTATTTTTATGGGTCAAAGAAAAGAGTTCTTCATGCTCCTTATAGCAATTGTTTTTCAATTTTTTTTCTTTCAATTTTTTGTCCTGAGAGTAATGCCTGTAGAGAAAGGTTTGCACATAGGGGAAAATGAAAGTTTTATTCAGTGTGCCTCCACTGATTTTTATAAACTGTAACAACTTTCTTGAGCAATACACATACACCCATATATTACATCAGTATTGAAATTAAACTCAGATGATATTTATTCTTCTTTCATAAGTATATATATATGTATATAAATGTATACATACAGTCTAGAGAAATCTTGCTGTGTTAATTCAGATTGGTAAAGTCTTTCCTTACCATTTATCACACAGAGCCTTTGAAAGAACTTGTCTTTACTGGTTAAAAGTTTTCTTTCATGTTGTTGTTGAGCATTGGTGGGTTTTAACCTTTTTTATTATTACTACTTTGTAGAAATATAACCACAGAATTTTTGAACCTAAAAGTTTCCTGAATCTCTATTATTTTAATAAAACGTATATTTAAATATAAAAACCTTCCAGAAAGCTTTTATTGCCATATTATTTGAAAAGGATATGAAAAAAGATGTTGGGGCCACATTAGCTTGAATTCAAATGTAACGCTAATATAACCTTGCAATGTATTGATGAAAATGTTATGAACATTACTTGAATTACCAATAATTATAAGATGCTTTCATATATTAATATGACAGAGAAATACTGGGGGTGATTCTTCAAAGCAAAATAGCCAGTAGATAGCACAATGTCCACAAGATATTCATGTCCTTTTTGGGATTCATAAAGTGTAAGGAAAAAAACAGGAATATCTAACCTGTATAATCTTTATTATCACAGGAAAAGAAAAAAAATCCCTGAGATGGTAAAAAAGTCCTGTTTTAAAGTAAGTTTCCAACATAAAAGTTTTCAAAAAGTGTAGAATTTCAACTAAAGCTGCACAAGAAGGACAACCAAGTGAACAGTCTATGTTTAAAACCAGAAAAAACAATTTTTGCTGCTCTGAAATAAAAACACCCATCCACAGCAGCGGGGGTTTCTAAGGAATGGCATGAGCAAGTCCCAGCCCACAGGTTACAAACACTTCAAGCTTCTAGTTCTAGGAAAAAGTTTTCTTTGCATTAGAACATAATGCAAACATATGTTACAGCTCTTTTCCATATCAGTATAGAAGAAATAATGAATGACTTTTCTATGCAGAATCAGAGTGCTGTGATTATGTTTTAGTATTTGAAATTCATTTCTGTAAATAGTTCTAAATTCTTTTAAGCCTAACCTTTCCCATTTAAGCTACTGTTTGGCTCTAAACTAATAAGAAGACGACTAAATTTTTAATGTGCATATTCAAATAACACATAATACAAAGAAATATACATAAATAAAACTGTCAAGTCATTTGTAAGTGTCTGGAGAGGTACTATTAAATAACTGTGATTCAAAAGGAGAAAATTAAATGCTGTTCAGAAAATCAAATTTCTGCTTCCACTGGAGAATTAACCTACATTTCAGGAAACCAAATAATTTATACTTATTTACCAAAGAAAGCTTATTTTTAAGATCTTATTTGGTTTTAAAGATTTTTTGAGAACAAGTAGAAGATGAGTACAATAAAGAGAAGAGCAGACAAAAGGAACATATATGAGAAGAAGAGATAAAAGAAGCATGAAGAAATACAGAAAATGAAAGACAAAAAGAATAACTCATACAGTAGAAGATTTCATTTGGAAAGGACCTACAAAGATCACGTAGTCCAAATGCACTGTTATTATTATTCTGCATTAGTCTGCACAATGCATCCTTTAAACACATATACTAAAGAAAGGATTTCATCAAAACTGGACTTTACAAAGCTTTTAATGATAAGTTGTTACATTGGAGTTCAAGAGAGAAAAGAAAACCCTCACACTGATAGTTTAGTTAAATGTCAGGGGGTTTATTTCCATTTCCCTCTGTGCTTCCAGCCTGAGGATAATGCTGGAGAACACAGCACGCCCAGGGAGCTCCCTTTGCTGTGCTCCCAACGCTGCAGTCTGGGGGGCAGCACTTCCTGTACCAGCCCCAGTTAAACTGGCTTTTGGGGAACACAAATGCCCTTATATCCCAGACAGCAATTTACTCTGCTCTTTTCCCTCTACAGTCTGACACTGTAGGTGCAAAAACTCCTTAGGTATCCATCAGTTTAGGTCAAACATATCCCACACACTCAACTTCAGTTCAACTCAGAAATGGTTGGTCTTGATGACAGGTGACCTCCCCTACCTACTGCTTTGCTGCAGCTCAAGTCCAGGCAAGCAATTTGGCCCAAGCCTGCACAAGTGGCAGCACTGGACGATGCAGGAGGGGCCCAGACAGGGCTCACACACATGTCCAGTACACTGGCAACAAGGGAACTGCTAAATCACCAAAGTCAGCCTTGCCTAAACCAAGCTGTAGGCAAGGACTGCACTCATGGCGATGATCAGGCATGTATTCACTGGTATACACTAGTCCTGCTCAAATCAGGTGTGATCTCCACACCTGGATGACCTGCAGTATTTTTTAAGTCAGTTTTTGATATGCTGTTAAATATGATGTTTGTTCTCAAAGAAGGTATGTATGTAACTTCATTGATTTTAGTAGGAATCCATCAAGCACATATATTGGATTCTTCACATTAAATATCTGCAAGACACCCTTGTTGATTCCCCTTTTAAAAGATGACTTTGTTTTAACCTTCTAATCCATTTTCTTCTAACAATATTGAACTCCTTCCATTGTGGTACATTTTTCAAGTGGCTCTTAGAAAAACTGTGTCTAATGCTGTAAGAACCTCCCACTGTGCTGCTAAAAGATACAATGCACAATGTCCTTGCAGGATAGATAATTAATTACACTTGAGGTATATGACATATACTAACTACAACAGTTTGGTGAACAGATCTTTATACCAACACAAGACAATCCACATGGTTTCATCTCTGTTGGAGTATCTGCAACCAGTCAGTAAGTTACTCATTCCCACCCCAAACTAAATGCTCTCACATTAAATGACTGTACCTTTCATGCATGTAGTTGACTCCGAGTAACAACTGTATAAACCAGTCTATTACTTGACTTTGAGTGAACATCTTCCCAGAATCTTTGTACTCTTGAATTTTAAAGTCTAGGTCTCCACCCTGAAAAATATCACAACAAATTTGTATATTTAAAGCAAGTTTTTAAAATGCCATCTCCTCCATCATCCACTTGCTTAGCCCTTCAGGCTCCCTGCCACACAGTCTGTAAAATCAATGCATGCAAGTGAGCTCTGAACTCTCCCAGCACCAAAAGCACACACAACTGAGGAACAAAGTCAGATCAAGAACTCTGGCTGCATAGGGAAAGTAACTCCATTTTCTCTTAGTGTTACTCAGTATCATCAAAGTTTTCAGCTGTTTTTACTTCCTATCACCCAACTTCAGATGTGTACATTTGAGCTGGTCACCCAAACCCTCCTTATAGCAAACACAAAGGAACCTGAACCTGTAGAGTGCAACTATCTCTGCCATCTGGGTATCCATGTTAGGGAGGGATGGATCATGTTGTAGAAATGCTGTTTCTCTGCAAAGATTTATGATGACTGGCTAATACACAGACACTTAAATAAGTAAAATCTATCTGCCCCAATCAGACTAAATGAGTTTATAAATATGATAAAAGCATTTCTACTCCAGTCAGACATTGCACAATCAAGAGAAACTCTCATTTATTATGTTAAAATAACCATGTCAGCATCAAAGAAACCATGTTGCTCTTTTAAGCATTAAAATAGTCTTTAATTATGATACTTTGACCCACTTACAAACTCATCTTTTTCCAGAAACAAAGCATATTTAAAGTTTCAAGAATATGTAGCACATACATAGAGTATGCATACACTTCATTAAAACTACAACTGATCTTGAATTAAAACTGGAAATGGAACAATATGACACACAGTAGGGAGTCACAATAAACCAGAAAATACATCCAGAAAAAGACTACTAGAAAACTAAGGGGTTTTTGGAAAAACTGAGTTGTACAACAACATGATGAGAGAGGATTATGAGAAGACTTACAGGAAAACTGTTCTTTTTGCTAAAAAAAAAAAATAGATGGTTGTCAGCTGATTGTTTATCTAGTTTATGAAATGAATGGATTTTGTCTACAAGAATGCACGCACATTAGTGGTAAGCAATGTGTTGAGGTAACAAACCTCAGAGCAAAGGGACTGTGAGCCTCATTATATTCTGGTGACTAATTACTTTACATCAAGACAGCCTATTCACCATCAGTCATTACTTTTACATTATACATTATGCATAAAATCAGAAGTTTTGTGTGCCACATACAAGAAAATGGTTAGCCTGTACAACTGCACCAGTACTGCCACTTCCCACCCTTTGATCCATCGTGTTGCCAACCCTCAACATTCTATGATCTCCTCAGCACTCCTTGTTTTTCTGCTCCCAACCACAGTGCTCCATATTGCTGCTACAGAATTAGCAGGTTCTGTCCTTGCAGACCCATGCACTTATTCCTGTGCCTTTGACAGGAATTTACAGTTATTTCTGCAGCCCTTGAGGTTCTAAGTTACAACCCTGGAGAGTGTGTTAAGAGAAAGCAAATCTGTCATATATCAAAAACGTGTTCTTTGACAACGTCCTGCAATTTTTTAACTGAAATGTCTGACTAATCTTATTCACTAGGGAAGGGAATATGGCTTCAGCTCTCCATCTGCCTCTCTCTGCAGCCCAGAGATAAGCTCTTCTGGGAACCTGGAACTCCCAGCAGCTGCTTCCCCTTTGCAACTCCAAATGTTCCACAGCTTCCCCTGTGGTTGCTCACAGCAAAGCAGAGAGAAGAAAGAAAAATTCTGGGAACTCCACTGCATGGCAACCAGATGGGCTGTGTCTGAGCCTACTCACACACCTTGAAAACAATGACTCACCTATTCCAGAGAGATGCCCCAGACCACCCACACCCAACTGTAACAACAGCGCAGGACTGGGGGGACGCTCCAACATGTGTCAGCTGGCTCCTGGCCACAGGGGACCATGTACTGCCCAGGGGAAGGTACAGGAATGGCTCCAACCACCACCTCTCCCTGCCTCAATGTGTCCCTTCTCCCCATAACACACCGCAATGAAAAATGCAAAGAAAACAAGTGCAGGACCCCAGAGTCAGGGTAGTGAATACTCTGAAGCTGAGGGACAATTCCTTCAAAAGGTCTGAGCAAAACAAAAGGAGTTGAATAATGTACTACACGTGCCCTCACACAACTGCACACCTTTTTAGCACAGAGGAGCGGTCTCAATGGCCTACAATAAACTTAACCTTCATTTTGTGTCTAAAAAAAAAAAGGAAAACAAAAATACACCATAAAAGATTTGCTGAAATAGTGCTATCATGAAACTGAAAAAATGTGTTAACCTGATTTTGCATTTTGGAAGGTCAGGATAATTAAGTTCATAAGGAATTCAACAACTCAACAAATTGAATACATATGGAGATTACAAGCTGCAGTTTCTATTTAAATATAAAGAGTATCCAACACACCAGTCAGTTATTTAAAACAGCTTAGCATCTAGATCTGATAACGTGAACAGGCATTGATTGCTTTAGTTATTCTTTTTGCTCAGATTTCCTTAGCATATGTGTGCTCACATCACAGCTGAGACCACAGCAAAGAGACACAAATAATTGTCTAGGGGAAAGTACAACCAGTTCTGGCTTATAATGTATTAAAATGTTGCAACCTTTAAAGTAACTACTTTATAAAAAACGTATTTTATTGAAGTCCAATTTATACTACGAAATGAAATCCAAGGTTCATGAAGGCACTTTGGTTGAAATCTGACTTAGCTGACAATATTTAAATTACCTGTAAGGTGTTCATTTGGGGAAACTGTCAAAGAAGCTCAACAAGAAGATCAAAACAGAACACATACACTTCTTTTCTGTAAGTTTGAGTTAATTCAGTTATAATAAAAGATGTCACAGTGAGCAATGGAAACCAATGTTATCTTTTTTTCTTTCACAGGACAAATACAGCATGAGGCAGCTGCATTGGAGGCTCACTCTGTGCTGCTCATGCAAGAATGGAGAAAGTACCGTGGCTAATGAATAAGTCACAGTACCTTGGAGAAAGCAGAATAAGGCTCAGAGGGCAGTTCTGTTTCCATGCCAACTTAATGCTTGCTCTTTGTTTTCAAGAGTACAAATTCTCAAGAGTCTGCCCAAGAGTACAAATTACTGCCAATCTGGTAATTATTCTCTGCATGAGAAACTGCATGTACTGGACTCCCAAGCAATGATCAGGTAGCAATACATTTTTCTCATTCTCAATTTATGTACAATTTAAACAGGCATCATTTTAGGTCAAAAGATCCAAATCCTACCACACAAAAAGGCAGGTTATAGATAAGTAAACACAAAAGTATACCTTCTGGAAATACTCCCATTAAAATAGGAAAGAAACTTTATAGCAACTGTGTGCAACTTTGTTTCATACCCTCCCTGTCTGAACATTTGATGAAATACACTGTAATTGCTTAAATACAATCATATCATGTGTCCCTTGGGAAAAAGTCAGAGGCACATCCTATTGGAATATCATTCTGACCTGACCTAGCAGACTCAAAACTGAAGAGATTAGTTAAGCTGAATCTGATTTGTGGGCAGGTAATCCAGTAGTCCAAGATCATGAGCTTCCAAAGCATTTGTAGCAGAGCACAACTGAAGAGTTTGCTTCACAGTTTCATGAAAGATCACTTTGTGTATGACAGATTTATTTTTTTTAAAGAGCACATCTATATTTAATACAAAGTAGGCACTTGTTTTATATAAACTCCTAAAAAGCTGGCTTAAATATGTTTGAATTCTTGTTTTAAAGCCTTATGACAGATTTCAGCAATATGTTTTTAAACCAAATGCTGGAGTTATAAAATGAATGACAACTACAATGTAGTATATCCTGCTTTAATATGTGTTGTATCCACTACACTCTGGTCTTTGACTCACCCTATTTTTCATTTCACAAAGCCAATGTACTACCAATCTTATCATCCATGTGATCAAGCTTAAGCTTCTTGTAATCACTTCCAAATGACAAGTGAGTTTTCCCCTTCCCCATTTATATCACATTTCACACCATGATGCCAAACTCCCAGTCTCCTCCTCTCTTACCTGTCAGTAGTGCACAGGTGGTACAACCTCTTCGAGTTCTCCCACAGATTTGTAACCCATTTGTATTTAAGTCTTCCTTGCAATACTGATCATAACACACAAAATGAACTTGTACTTAGAATTACCTGTTTCCTCTTCTCTGTTTTGTCTGTGACCTGAGTCTCACGTGAGTGGGCAACATTGCTTACCTGAAATACACCTAACAACTAACAGGTGATACCACAAGTAACAAATATAGCCTAGAAGTCAAACAAAAACATTTTTTAAAATGGCATCTTTGGAGACCCTATTTTACTACACACATTTTGTCAAATTTCTTCAGTCTCACCTCACAGTATTCAGTGATAATGCAGAAACTATCTCGCTCCACAAAGCTTGCATAAAATTTGACAATGGCTGGGTGGTCTAATTTGGAGAGTAGCTGTGCTTCCAGATTTGCTTCAACTGTTTCATTAGGCTTTAGGTCTCCAATGGAGATTTCCTTTAGGACCTTTCTGGAGAAACAAGAAATCCTTATAGTAATAAACCCACAAAAATATAAAACCATGTAATGTTCAAAATCCCGTCATAATTTCTTCAAATGCACAATGTCATTACCGAATATCTGGCAACATGAATGATGAAGCAAATATGAGTAAACAAAGAGAATATATTACAAATCAAATAAATATGCCAGTCCCCATAGAGATTAAGAAACATATTAGAATTACTGTTTTGAAATATTTCTCCCATTAATTCCCTACTGCACAGTTTTCTTTATGGCATGTTTTCTGTGCTATGGATTACTGCACAATAGTAAACATAAATAAAAAATCAAATCTAAGTGATTTCAAACCCACTCAGAGCATATGTTCAAGATTCATGTATGAAATAAGGAGTAGCAAGAAAATTCTGCAGCTTATGCCAAAGTCTCTTTGTGGAGTCACAAGAAAAATCACACAAAATAGCATTTCTTATTTTCTTTATTTTCAGTATTTTCGGGCAATAAACTCAGAATGTTAATTTTTTTCCTAAATATCAGCCTGTCCCTCACCAGAACACCTAAGTGAAGAGTGCGAATCTGGATTTGGGGCTGAAATCTAATTACACTGTTTCAATGAACTCTAATCCTTTAGTATTTAACATTTGTTTAGGGAGGTCCTAAATCCCCTAAAAATGTTGTAAAAATGTAGAGATTTTACATATTCTTCAACTTTAAAACATGAATGTATCATAGGAGAATTTGTAGTTCAGACTTAGTTCTATACAGACCCTGGAGTAGAGCAGTTCACTGTCAGCCTGACTTGGACACAACCCCTTAGTCAGGGCACTGTGAGAAAGCACATTTTGCTGAGACCTTCCTGATGATCTCACAACATCAGTTGTGATCACAACACAAACCGTTTCCATTTGCTTCACCAGTCCCTCAAGAACAGATCACTGGACTTTGTCTGAAGATAACTTTGGAGGGTATTAGAGAATATCATGGTTCTTACTGAAACAAAGCGATGCATTTCCAAAAACTTTCGAATACACGAAAGGCAAGTTTCAGACTGAAGGGAAGTTTCCACAGTGCTTTTAGTGGTTTTCCCTTCATTGCTGCATGGTTGTAAAGTCACAGTATTTAAACATGACAGTGATAAAAATACAGTAATTCACTTGATCTTAAAAAAAAAGAAAAAAAAAAGAAAAAAAAAAAGAAGCTGTATTTCTTCATAAGAAATTTTCTTCCTAAATACAAACAATCAGTTTCTGACTAACAATCCATGAATTTTTACATAAACTTGCCTAATCCCCATCTGGAAGTGTGATGGAAAAACATGCCCTTTGATTTGTTTGTATCTCTAAGACAAGCTTCATACTAAACAGACAGGCAATACCTACTGCAATCTCCTCATCTTCAGCTGACACGGGGACATTACCCCTTCCTTCATGTAAATGTGTCAAAGAACTGACAAACAGGATGAGTTCTTGTTAAACACCACTTAATACAAGTTTCTTGTACACCCAAGAGAGCAATAAAAGCCTGATGTGTTGATGTGCAGAGATGGCTTGTCATCTTAGTCACTCAGTGATTTTGATGCTGTCATCAGCTGTCAGACAAGATGACAGGTGTTTTTCTTATTGAAATTAATTCCCAGAAGAAGAAATCAAGAAAATATACTTTTTGTAAATAAGGTATTGGCTTTCTGCTACACAATTCTGACTCATATCCACAGCTGGAAGACATTTACATTTAGAAAGAAAATTTCTGCCATGCAATCGAGATTAAGCACATCTGCATGTCACTGGTATATGTGTGTTCTGTTTCTGTGTATAGATAAGGTTTGATTTTAGTGCATTTAATATGAAGAACATAAGTAGACCATGCTTGCTGCAAAGCTTTTGATAATATGATCAGGTATTGAAAAAGAAGTTATGTCAGAGTCTCAGAAGTCTCACAGAGAAAAATGGAAAAGTCTCCAGACCCAAAGTGTCCCTTTTCTGATAACTTTAGAAGAAAAACAAGGAATCTCAAAATCTTCAGTCAGGAATTTACCTATATAAATTAACTATACTTTTCAATACATAAAACACATAAGGAGTCCTTAAATTCACTCTACTCCATTTCAATATTGACACAAATAACTTCTACCTGAACACAGAGCTAAAATGGGCATATTCTGTGATTTAAGGACTCCTAAAATAACTTAGATTTGGCACCCCTGATGATGTCAAATAGGCTGATAGATTTTTTTTTTAAAGTTAGTAATCATAAGAAAACAACAAACTTTTCTTAGCTAAAGAATCCTGACTCCATTTCCTCTCTACCAACAGAATCCATTGTCTCATTGTCTACATTTTGAAGGAGACAAAGTGTCTCTGTTTATATGATCCAACCTGCATCTTAAGGTTGGCTTATAATAAAGAGTAAGCTATCATTGCTCATAATTCAGCCACAGTACTTGACTATTATCTGCTGAAAATCTGCCTGCATTGTCTTACTTCACTCTTTTAACATGTTCAAAATACTCTGAACTGTGCAAAGTATTCTAAACAAACCTTTCGAAGTGTGTCACATGAACATTTATTATGGATATTGGGAAGAAGAGACTTTCTTGCTAAGATTTTCTCAAGTCTCCATCTGGAATATGCAAGCCCATCCGAAAGTCAGGTTTCTATAAAAAATCTGCTTCTATACTTTCTGCTACTTAGGTTCAGGTATTAAGCAGGATTTAAAAGGTCTAAAATTATTTGCATGAACTAAGAAATATCAGATTTAATGCACAAACTAAGAAAATACAGATTTAGGCAGCATATACAGAAAAACAGGGAAAATTACTAAAGTGTGGATACAATTCTAAAACAGATATGCTAATTTAGTCATTATTATAAATTTGACTTAGTGTAGAATATAGGCATATAAGCACATCATAGAATTGTTTGGTTTGGAAATGACCTGTCAGATTATCGAGTCCAACCACAAACCTCATACTGCCAAGTCCACCACTAAACCATGTCCCTAAAGGTAAGTCTTCTAACTGTCCCAGTTAGAAGACTTTATTCTAGAAGCGCTAGCAGATACCTTAAACACAGAATGACAGCTGCTAGAACTTAACTGTGTGGAAAGAAAACACAGCCTTGCAACTCAATAATGCAAACACAATTTGAACTTCATCTTGAACTTAGCAACTGAAAGAGTCTTGTGGTGAATGTATTTGTGTATTAAGAGTACAAAACTCTACCACTGCATCCACCCTGGAGGAAGCTGGTTCTGCCATAGGCAACAACATCCATCGCTTCAGGGAGGGAAAACAACACAGCAGACAAGCCCAATCCCCAGATTACAGAGAGCAGCAGCCCAGCCTTGGCTCTGAACGCTCACAGACCTGCCTGGGAGCACCTTCTCTGGGAACACCTCCTGATTTTCATCAGCAAAACCTTGCTGGCTTGTACTGTCACACTTTGACACACAGCCAGGCCAGCACATCAGGGCTGAAAGAGCACTCACGGGGAGCAAAGGGGGCTGAGGACAGCAAGACTTCGAGCAAGAGAAAACAAACGTGCAGGTGGAATGCTCCAGAATGGGGACACACAGTGGGAATCCCTCTCTGAGTTTTACCAGTGACTGACAGTGCACCACAGTAGTGTTTATCTCAGTCTATCTGCACTGATCGAAAATTAAATGTTTTACAACCCATCTGGTATTTGTTTCCATCAATGACATACTTTATTATTATATAATTTGGTTTATTGGATCAGATGCAATTCTTAAAAGACAGCATTTCTCAAAACACACTCTGTTTATTGAATAAACTACAACATGAATTATTGACTAGGTATATTTGCTTGCTGATAAGGAAGTAAAAGAAATATAATGCTTTTAATGTCATTAATAAATAGGTCTGATAAAATACCACAGAAAAAATTTGATCACAATTTGAAGTTTATAAATTAAACAAACTTCATTTTACATGGGCAGTAGTTCCACTAATTGCAGGTAATTATGATTTCACTTAATTTTTTATTTCTGATTTGCCAATATGGAGAGTTGCTACATCACCCACAGCATTTGTAGGGTGACCTCCTCACCCTGTAAGTCCTCAGTACAAGGACCAGGTGCAATTCTGTAAAAATGCATCACCTCTCACTGGGCCTGTGACTGGATCTGAAATTGGTCACAAACAATAAAATTAAAGGAGTGCCTGTGTAATTAATGATGTCTTCAATTCTACTTATCCAATGGCAAACACGAAGGTACAGCACTACAAATGGGGACCAAAGGAAGGGGAGGTGACAACTCTCACACACAAAGTTTGCACAACAGCTCCCACAGTACTGAAACTGCTTGTGTGGAGTTTGGAAACACAGACACCACACACCTACTGACAAAATGAAGCCACCCATAGCTGCTGCTGCTGAGTCATGTTCTTTCTAGAATATTGCACAGTTGATGATATTTGCATGTTACAGACAGCAGTGTAGTTCAAGAAATAGTAATTTTAGATTTCTTTTGGTAACTTCCACACTGAGAATATTACATTCCTGGAATCTGTTTTTTGATACATAGCCCTGCCTATCCCCACCTGAACTCTCCTTTCTGCAGTTTACATCTTGATCTTACAGGATCCTTCTGATCGGACATTGCACCATGCACACAGGATATTCCTCATGTGAAGTAACCTCTTGGGTATCAGGTGCTACAGTTTCCTCATGTTTCCCTTCAGACCTCTCATGTTTTCACTTTTACAAATCCAGCTTTTATTTACAATTAAGATATTTCACAGATTTTAAATGCCACGCTATTAAGTGGAATCTACTTTGCTCACTTAAGTTGGTCTTCTCGTTCCAGTGTGATTTTCAGCTAACCCTTACCCATCCCACACAGAGCTATCCTGTTACCAGCAATCTTAACCAGATTTCTCTGCCTGGTGGCAGGGACTGGCTTTCTGTAGCTTACAGCTTAGCAACAAAAATTCCAAGAGCCACTCTTTACACTTGACCCATTGTATTTGGAACACCAGTGTCTGCATGCTCAGACAATTTACAGACATTCATCTACCTGTTAGAGGAAGCAGAAGCTGATGAGACCATGACATACAAAAAGGCAGCATGTACAAATCACTCCTACTTAGAAGAATATTCAGTTTTAGCTGAGGAAAGAAACTCACAGTAAATTAAGAACACTTGATTTCTATGAGAAAATCAAGATTATCACACTTCCAGAGAAAAGCAAACAAGGAGTGCTGTTTGGCATTCCTCCTTACATATATATGTTTACTCATTAACCTAAACTTTTAAAACCTAACTATTACTACATAACTTCTAAAATCAAATATTGGGTTCCATTTATTTTCCTTTGCCCAGTACAGATTTATCAGTCAAGCCATAAATCCACTTAAAATCCAATGCTGAACTTCTTTGCCATCCCCCTGAACAATACTGATTTACTAGTAAAGCCATAATAGTCGTCAACAACTGTTTTTTCCTATTCTCCAAACCAGCCTGTTCGTGCCATTCATGAACAGTCATAAACATTCAGAACTAATCCCGGAGTCAACCACCAAGAATTCAATCACTATATGAGCACTGCAATATATGTAGATGGATTAAATATAATTTCATTTTCTGAATAAGAACATTAACTAATTTAACCACACTTAAATATCTTTGAATGGCAATGAGATTTCTGAAATTTGCAAGTGAAATGGGTGATTCACTTTTCATTTCCATCAGCAAGTCACAATTACAGCACTTACAAATATTTTTCAAGATGCCAAGTTTTTAAATTCTGTAACATGTGCACTAACACTGAACAGGCCAGCTCATGATAAAAACTGTTTACGGTTGTTTGAAAATTAACAGTTCTTAATTAGTATCCCAAAGAAATCCAGAATGCATTTTCTGGAACATGAAAGACAATATTGTTGAAATAAGTTAACTTCAAGGAATACAGCTTATATCATGTTCTTCTGCACTGAGCAAAGTCTCACACACACAAAGGGGCATTAAATTATTTTTGGTCAACCTTATGCGCCAATGTTAAAAAAAGTCAATAATCATAAAGTAAAGAAGAGTAATTGTGCTATCCTGCACAGAACTGAACAAGCCATTAAATTAACATGATTTATTTAGATATTAAAAAGCATTTATATTAAATAATTCTTTGGGACACTTGGGGTTGCTATCTACATTGATTAAAAGTGACAGAACAAAAGTGAACATTGATTAATAAAGCATGAATTTTCCTCTAAAGCCATATATTTGAAAACTAGAACTTTTTTCCTGGAGAGAAATGGAAAAATAAAATGTAAATAGATTTGTAGTCTATTCATATATTTCAGCTCTAAATCAAATACTAATAGACTGTGATTGAACTGAAGAAATTTGTGTCTAAACAGGAAAATTATTAAAAATTATTACGCAGTACTCACCCAATACCTGTGAATGTTCCTATTTCTAGCAATGCTTTATCGTTCCGTGTTGCATTATCGCCATCTACTGTTCATTCAACCTTTTCCCTACTGTTCGGTGTTGTTTAAGAATGTAATTAAGTATCGTGCTGCCACTAATCTCAGTGGAATTTTAGAGGGAAACTTGACAAGGACTAAATAATTTGTTTGTTCTCTGTATCTTTGAAGATTTAATTCCATCAAACATCAAATCATCTAAACGGGCATTTCTCCATTGTGATTTCATTACACTTACTTGATACACTTCACTATTAACTGCTCTCTGCTAATTAATGTTCCCTTACAAAAAAAAAAAAGAAGATACCATTACAGAATAAAGATTGGACGCAGATTTTGTATGCACATATTTAAATATAATTAAACATCTCACAATTGCCATGTTGTAACTCTTCTTGCAGCCTTGGGCTACAGCATCTGCCAAAAAGAATTTTCCCTCTACAGGAATTAGTTTGAATATTTAAATTGGTTGCAATTAGAAATTTTGCAGAAAGACCTTCATATCAACTGATCTATCTCATCAGTGCAGAGAAAACAGACTATTTTAAATAACAGGAGTTGTGAAGGGAAACCAGACATACTAATAGTCACTGTAAAAATTCATTACATACAAATTCAACTAAAATATTTCCTAATGTAAAATTTAATTGGTTCTTTTCTGAATTTAAATATATTTGCAAGCAGAATTATTTTCCTTTCAATGTTGCAAGGATATTTATGTCAACAGTGTTGTCCCTTTAGTGGAACTAATTCCCATTAGCAATTCAAATATTAATTGCTGCAACTTTAATGAGAAAATTCACTTTTCCTAAATGTCTCATTCCATCAGTCATCTCCTTCAATGTTTATTCCTGACATGTATTCGAGTATCTATAGTACTTGAGGGGAGGGAAGAAAAAGATAAAAGCACAGTTTATAGCTTTACAAAAGCATGTTACTGAATAGTCTACAATCAAAGGCAAAAAGAATCAACTAATGCTGAGGAAATTAATTGCTTTTTATACTTCCTAGCCCTCTTGAGTACGATACTGTGGTCTTGACAATCAGTGAGACATGTACTATTCAAAAATGAAGCAACTACCCAGAAATACTGAGAAGTTTTTTTAGAGCACATGAAGGACACATCATTGGTGTTAAGAGAAACAATGAACTGGGAATGATGTTCGCTAATATGTTGCATAAGCACAACCAAAGAAACACAGAAAAAAAATCGTGAAAAATTCACTGACTGTCCAGCAAACCTAGAATTCATTCCACTCACTGCAGCAGTTTTCTCATTACGATGTACTGGATGCAACAAAGAACTGGAGGCTCATTCTGCACAGGAAAAACTACAGCATCCTTGATGCAGACAAGAGAGAACACCTTGCCAACACGGGTAACTTGTAAGACACAGTAAATAGGCATATGCAAAAATTCCAATTACATATGGTATCTCTGAGGCAGGTGGCCACAGCTCAGCCTAAAGTAATAATACTGCACCTCCCTAACTTCTTACTAAAACTAGCTCTACAAATCCATAAAAATTCACCATCAGTTTCAACAAAGGGAATGAGACAGAAGTGATCCCAGGGCATTTGCTTAATTACAAAATCATTAAATTCTGTCTCTGCCATGCACCTCAAACAAAGGTAATTCACCAGTAATGCCTTGAGCACAATTCTCCACCCAGCGTTGAAAGCGCTCCTTGTAAACACTTTTGGAAACAATGAACTCAGCCATCAGCACCACTCACTGCCTGTGTGTAAGAGCAGGATGCGCTGAGTGCTGCAGCACGGAGCTCCCGGGAGCTCAGCCCTGGGGGGATGAGATTTATTGTAAAGCCAAGTAATATTTCCATTAAGACACTCTGCCTCCCACTCACATATATTAAATTCCTAGTTAGAATCCACCCAGTCAAATGGACAAATCCCAGTGAAAATGAAAAAGTCGGCTACCTAGTCAAAGAAAGGAGAGCAGTGAAAAAGAAAAAGAAAGAACAAAAAAGAGAAAAAGAAAACCCAATAACAATACCACCGAATCTCATAAATATGACTAAGCAGATGTAGAAGTTGTATCAGACATTGCTGTGGAGGATTTCACAGACACCTGTGTTACACAAGCTGTACAAAGGCTCTCAACCTGTTCCAGTTGTAATCTTTTGATTTCAAAGAAGCCACAGAATGTCGGATTTTACGCTCTTTAATAACAAGGGAACTAGAAATTTTAACAAAGTAATGCCTGTGCAAGGGAGTGTGGTATGGCTGTGGCTTTAAATTGCCAAACCCATCCACAGCACTAAAATCCTACATCTGTGCTCCAATGCCAAACTGAGCTCAGCCCCCACTAGGGGTTTATCCAGCACAGCAATTTCCCAAACATTCTTACACTGAGCTCCAAATAAATCGTTCCAGTGTGAGATGGTCCATTTCTTGGGCTGCTCTGTGTTGCAATGATCAGTTCTGCCTTGCTGCCAATTTTAGCAGAACATCCCTCTGCAAAGATGCAGGTGTGTGTCTGTTTCCATAGCTTTGTGGTGGCTGTGTAAGAGCATAGCTTTACTGGAGAGAGGGATGCAGAGCTGTGTGGGCTCCAACAGCATCTCCTGCCTCCTGTACCTGTGTTGTGCTTTGGCACTGCCACAGTCCTGCTGCAAGGCAGGTCTGCAGGTTCTTAACTCCTGTCTGAAAGCCTGGAGGAGCACTGCTGTGCCATGCTGGGCTGCAGGAACAGCTGGGCACTGGCAGGGGTGCAGGAGGTAGGGAGTAAAGCACTTCCCCACACTGTCTCCAGTGAAATCTGCTTTGCATGAATCCAGAGCCGTTAAACTTGTCTTTGAACCCATATTAGTTTGCACTAGAGATTATCTGACAATTGCGGCCACAGCTGGAGCTGCTATTTAGGGTTTAACTCCCTGGCAACCTCCATTTGCAGGTGTCCTCTTAAACTATGGCACGAGAGCATCAGCTGCTGTCACAGAGGTTTCAGCAAGGACTTGGACACCTGGCTCTAGGACTTCACTCCCGTAGCATTGTTCACACAATATGAAAATCATGCTTGGCTGCTCAAGAAGAAAGCTCCTGAAGGCCAACTCCTCAAACTGCTCCAGCCAAATCCACCAGGCCTCTCTGTCAGTGTTCTCATTATCTCCTATTTGGGGCCAAGCATGACTGTACACCTCAGCAGCCACAGCAGCTCAGCCGATGCAGCAGCTGAGCCTTACATGAAAGAGCAGAGGCACACGTGACTGAACCAAGTAAGAGACGGTTCACTCAGAAAAGCTTATTTAATATAAGCAGCAATCAAGAAGGTCCTACAGTTTCCAAGTTGATCATGAAGATCTGTTTACAATGCTAAAATGTCCTAATGGATTCTAGTTTTGATTTCTAGTTTCTGTTATCAAATGAGAGAAAAGAAGAAAGGAAAGCAGTGCAATTAGATGAACAAGTATGACAACTGGTAGGGAGTAATCTGCTACTGTTTTAATCAATTCGGTATCAAATGACCATTCCCTTGGAATACCTTCAGAAAAGCAAATAGGCAGCAAACACAGGAATTTGACGACACAGCAAACTGCTGATTGTCGCTTGGATATTCATAAGTTACAAATCTCTTCCACCTTTAGGTTTTATTTCATTTAAGAAGTCATAAATAATAGAAAGTCACATGATAAATTATTCAACTAAGTGCACAGTTTCCAAGGAATCATAGCATGAGTCTGGATTAATGCTATAATGCAAGTCAGATGCAGAAGCTGAGCTGACACCCCACAGTTCCCACACAGCAGAACAGTCCAGGGAGTTTGGCACTTGTCAGCATGTGCTCTCCACCACGGGGACACCTAAGTACTTTGTGAATATTTATGAACAAGAAGTCCCTGCTGCCTACTGTGAACTTCAGCTGCTTGCCCATACGTGGTTATGGATTAGTGGAACTTAACCCAGAGCTTCCCTTGGCACAATTGATCAGGACATTCGTTATCTGTAAGTGATGGCACTGGCCTTCAGGATTACTGCTGAACTTGAATCTCTCCTATGAAAGACTTTAACCTGTAATAATTAACTGATAAGTTACTCAGGGGGACTGGGATAGAACTGACTACAGGGACTACTGTTTGTTGTAAAAATGCTGGTACAATCCTGCTACTTTCTTTATACAAATCAAGTAATCTAACTATTTTGTGTAGGTCTAGGTCCCTGATGTCCAAAACCAAACAAATATCAAATAATACACAAACCAAGTCATCCTGTGTAAACCAAAACTAAGAAGCTTGCTTGTGAACAAATGTCTCTTGTATTTAATTGACTTTAGGGTCTAAGATGATACAAATTCTGACGATAGTTTCTTCCAAAACTGAGGGAAATTGATAATCTCTCCTGTGTATATCATCTAGTATGAGGGCATTCATTTTGTTCTCTATTCTGCTGTCTGTTTTTGGATAAGTTGCAGGGACTTCTATCTGAGATATTCAACCCTCTTCATACTCCATGAGAATACCCAACAGGATCAAAAGCTCTTGTAGATGATGTTTAGTGGAAGGCATAACTTAACTACACAAACAGGGAAGACAGAAGTCATCTTCCCTAGCCATAAATCAAAATTATGAACAACTTGCACTTTTCTTTTTAGGAAATTATTATGAAACTCAGAGAAGTTATTCATCACATGTTTACAGGAAGCAGATACCTCAGAATGAGGCAACTGCGATCCTTAAGTCTAACAGCCAGTTTGAAATAAGCCCATGGTGGCACCATCTCAATCCAAAATACTAATCACTGGTTTGGGCTTCTCGCACTCCACCATGGATAATACAGAATCATAGAATATCCTGAGCTAGAAGGGACACACAAGGATCATCTTGTCCAGCTCCTGGCTCTGCACAGAACAGACCCAAGAATCACATCATGTGCCTGAGAGTGTTGTCCAAACACTTCTTGAACTCTGCCAGGCTTGGTGCTGTGACCACTGCCTTGGGGAGCCTGTTCCAGTGCCCAACCACCCTCTGGGAAAGAACCTTTTCCTTGTCGACACAGTTTCATGCCATTCCCTCCAGGGATCACCAGACAGAAGAGATCAGTGCCTGCCCCTCTGCTTCCCCTTGTGAGGATGTTGTAACACAATGAGGTTTCCCTTCAGTCTTCTCCAGGCTCAATAAACCAAGTGACCTCAGCCACTCCTCATACAGCTCCCCCTCTAGACCCTTCACCATCTTCATGGCACTAAAAATACTTGGAAATATACCTTGAGAAAACATAAACATAATCAATACAAGCAGAGAAACTACTGTTCACTTAACTTAAACATGATCAGAAACTACACAAACATATTTAAAAATATACAATGACTTGCAAATGTTATTTTCTAAAGGAAAACAGAGTTCATCAACACAAGATATGTTGTATGATTAGGGTATTTCTTGGCTTAGACATTCAGGTGTGTAGCAGCTGTGTCTGTAACTGACACCTGCTCACAGAAATACAGCATTTTCTAGTTGAGACAGGGTGTAATGCAAAATTAAAATGAAAAAAGTTTTCAGTTTAATCTAATGAAAAGAGAAGGAAAAACTATAGAAATTACACAGGACCATAAGTATAAAAAACTACCAGAAAATACGATTTACAAAAAATATCAGTTAGGGAGTTAAAGCAACAGGCAAGGAATATGTTATACAGTGCAACACTTGAGAGGGGCTTTAGTAAGAAATCTACCTGTGCTACATGTGGTACTTCGTAACCTTCTTGTTTACAGAGTATGTTTCTGATCTAGTGTGATCTCGGGAAGTCAATAAACCTGATCCCATCCATACACAGAACTGGAGATAAGCACAAAGCAGCCATGTACTTTGTAGAGAGGCAGGCCTGCTGGCCTGAGTGGCTCTGAAAGTTTTATGTGAAATAAGTCTTAATTTGAGACATGCCCCAAATAATCCACCCTCTCTCCCTCTCAGATGAAGCAACTCTGTGCATAACACTTTGCTCACTACAGGATGATCTTTGAGGGGTAACAAAGTACAAGGCATGGTCCAAAACCATTTCTAGAATCATGTAAAAGCTTTGAAATTACATGATAACCACTGTTAGTTTCTGCATTAGCTCATTCTAACGGCAAATTGAAAAGATATCGCTGAACAGCTTTTGTACCAATATCCAAGATGTCACCTTTCTTGGGAATTTGTTGTCTTATGATTTATCCCTATGCTTTTCCCCAGTGTTTTAGACTATAGCAATTTTCAGGAAACTATCTGTGGCTGAGTTCACACCGTACATAACATTTGACTCAGCATGTTCTACATCATCTCCAAAACAATAAAAATAGACTTCTAATTCTGCTGGGGTCACAATTGGGTTATTTGGGCCTTTTTGCTCTCCAAGTGCCTTCAGAGATGTATTAAGATCATTCTTTTTAAAGAGTAAGAACCATAACCACCATAATTTTCACTCAAAAGTGTGTATAACAGAACAAATAAACAGTACCATTCAATAACAGATTATTTTCTGATTGAAAGTAGTATTGAGAATGTGATTTCCAGTACCTTTTACCACCTTAAGAAACCAGTATTTATAAATAAGCATCTACAGCCTA
The DNA here is from genome assembly GCA_013396695.1 of Sakesphorus luctuosus. Taxonomy (NCBI): domain Eukaryota; kingdom Metazoa; phylum Chordata; class Aves; order Passeriformes; family Thamnophilidae; genus Sakesphorus; species Sakesphorus luctuosus. The sequence goes on from VWZD01003139.1 coordinate 307,936, forward strand.
ACTCATGATGCTACCTGCGCTTTTAGGTTCACCTGGGACAGTATTTTTGCCATCTACTGGCATGTAAGTGATAGAAATTTTGGTGGAATCCGCTCATCAATGTACATTTGAGGAGCAGAACGAACACCTGTGATACGTGAGCACCACCGAGTGACGAAAGGCTGAAGTACAGCTCCACACAGCACTTGGGTTTGGTAAATACTGTTGGGTTTGTATCGTAGTATGCTCACAAAGAGTGATTTTTTTTTTTAAAGTAGTTTGATATTCGGTCTCTGTCCTGAAGACAGCAGAGAACACACTCAGGCTCGACCCCAACAAAACACGGACATGAAATGCTGCAGGCAGTGAGGGTTTGTTCAAGACAGTTACTCAAATTCCTAGGACAAAGATATAAATAGTTACTTAAAGGCTAAGTGCTTGCTCCTTGTTTTTGAGGTTTGGCAGCTTGTGCTACAGCAGCAAATGTGTGAAGACCCACATTCCACTAAGTTGTTAATATTCTACAAATTACTTCAGTTACACCTGAATTCTGAAGCATCTTACAAGCTCAGGTAGTTTCTGTCACGCTATTTGCATGGCATACTATTTTAACACAAAAACAAAATGAAAAGTACTTTTTATTGTATTTAATGATTTTTTCTAGAAAACCATAGCTAAGGCTACGAGAGTCAAAACCGTTATAAGACATTTGGAAAAAGCTGAGCTTAGTAGACTCTAACCCTCATCCAAGGAGCTGAGAAGCTGCAAATTGATGTAGAAGAAAAATATTTGACAGAATTATGTCTTGGCTGCACATATATTAAAACAACATTGCCATGAATGTGTTGCTATAAATAGCAAAAGTGGGGCACAAATTAATTAGAAAAGGCTCTTTAATCATACAAGTGCTCATTAATGTGACCATCAATAAGGAGAAATAGAGCCCCTTATGCAAAGGAAGAAGGTGTTTCTGGATGAAAAGCACATTGAGTAAATGTTTCTGACTTTAGACAAAGGGCCTTACAAATATTTTTTTATAGAAACAAAAATACTCATATTCAAATTTCACTTGGTGTAAGTATCAAGACAGACAAACAGTTCCACACAACGGGAAGTCAGGCCAGCAGTGCATTAACCAGGAACACAACATCAAACTCAGACAGAAATGTCAACACTGAAAACATTCCTTTCTGGTTTCAGAATCACAAAGGATTATCAGCCAAACTGATGAGACTTGTCCAAATCCAGGCAGGTTAAAAGAAAATAAAATAAACCAAGATTTGCTGACAATTAAAAAAACCCAAACAAACAACTGCCATCAGTCAGGTATTCAGCAAATAGGAAGGTATTTACTGGAATTTCTGTAACTATTCCTTATGTTTTGACACAATTATGAAATAATAGCTTATAAATTATAAAGCTTTAATCCTTTAACAGTTTTGTTACAAAGAAGAGGAGCAAATTTGTGAAACCAGGCATGTACCTTTGCCCTGCTTCCTGTCAGGGCAGTGATAAAACTCACCTTGTTCCAAGTAAACACAAGAGTCTTCTCTGCAGTGTGTGTCTTATTCACAGCATATCCAAAGTATGACACTGAGCAAGAGGTAAGTTACATATATTTGTACTGGGTTTATTATTTGTGACAAAGCTTAAGAGGGCACATCACTGTGGAGATAAGGGTCTGACTCTTTCTACCTACCTCTATTCTTGCTGTGCACAAGCAAATGAAAAAAGCACAGTAAAACAGATACATTGGATACACCATTTTAAACAAAACCAGATTGAGTTGGAATGTTGAGTCAGGATAAAATCTGCTTCTACCTTATATCCTCACAGAAGTTAAACAGTTAAGGCTGCAACATAACAAACTGAGAGATGAGAGACAAAGAAAACATCTACGATGTAAGAAATATGTTGCAAAGATTGTTATTTAAAGCATGTGAAGGCTTTACTTACAACTCTTCCCCTTGCTTTGCTTTTCTGTCAGAAACCAAATACACACTTCCAAAGCTTCCATTGCCAAGTTTCCTCTGAATAGTGTATCTTCTTGCAATCATTGCATCTGAGCAAGCAGAGTTAAATCTGGTAACAGTGACATGCTTAGCAGTTTCTTGAAATTTCAGCATTTCTCTGTATAAAAAACTACACAAATTTCTTTAGAATGTAGCTTTCCAGTCCTTTTACTCTTCTATGGAGGTTCACAGAAAACACTTGAAACAGAAAAAAAAAATAAAAAAGATTTGTCAATGTGTTATTCTTATTAAAGTTTTCATTTAATTCTATGGCAGTGTTAATAGTGCTTAGCCTGCAGCAAAACACAAATAAAGTGGAATTGCAAGTTGCTAACCTGTGGGCAGCAGACCTGATAAAGAAACTCCAGTTAATAGAGATGTGACATAGTCTCCCTCTAAATCAATCTGAAATTAATTCACTGAATTGACAACATAGGGGAAATGACATACAGGTGCCTATACACAAATTGATTGGAAAGCTCAAATGCTCTTTGCAAGGACAGCTACAGCTGTATTTCACCTGACAGTCCCCCCAGATATGGCAACTCTTCTTCACCGCATGTCTTTATACCACCGCAGTCCCTGGCACCAAAAATACCCACATTTCAGGACACAAGCTTCAAGATTTCTGTATATACTAAAGCATAACCTCCACCCATAAATTGAGTTCTCTCCCATCAACGACTACAAAGCTGTTTCCTCTGCTCTTTCATTTACTCCTCAGATTTTACCATCTGTTTCAGTGCTGACCTCACAGCTTCTCTGAGATTCTCATATCTTCACCAAATGAAGAGTTTTGTGGCTACCCACAAGTCTACAAGACCCTCAATAAAACCCAGTCTCTCCAAAAGTTCTTCATATCTTCTTTGCTGTGTCCTTTCATGACCCACCTTTCTGAAAATTTAGCTTTGGTTTGGAATTCTTGTCTAATTAAAGTCCTAATTCTGCAAACACAGGGACTGCAAAGGCAGACCTCCAGTGTTTCTATGGTTTTCAATAACTTAAAATGAGTTTAGAATAACTTTATTTACTCAACCTTCCTCATTCCAGATGATAAAGGGTAGGTGTCTCACTGCACATAATAAAACAATATTTCTTTCATTACCTTGCCTTTATATAATGCTACCTGAATCATTTGTGCCTGAGGATCCTTTGGAACAAATAAAGATATTGCAAGATTAGTGCTAATGCCACTATCTGTCAGCACTGCCTGAGCTGCAGCGCAGGGTGCCCACACTGGGCTTGGTCACCATATTTTAAGGCCAAGGCAAGCACATAAAAATGGTTTTTCTTGTTGTTTTGGAAGAACAAATTGTTCAATTTTAAAGGTTTATAACTTTAGGTTTTAAGTCAGTGGCTTCTCTTCCAAATGAATGCAGAGCCTAAATACAAGTTACAAATTTGTATCTTGCAGCAACAAACTCTGTGTGTGTGTACAGGTGCAAGAACCTATTTAAACACCCCTCTGCTGAGCTGCTGTCACACTGCACCAAAAGGCTTGACATTGCACTGTAACTACATTATGAAACAAAGATTAACTTTAATTACTACAAGACATCTTAATAATACAAATCCTGTGTGTTTTTTAAACTAAAGCACTCCTAATACTTTTTCTTTATTCTCTTTCAGATAGCAACACTGAAAAAAAATTGAAATACAAATGCTAAGGAAAGAAATTCAGCTAGAAAATTATTTCTCTGTAACTCCAAATCTGACTGAAGGAGCATAAATGGGTCACACTGAGGTATGGAGGAGGGGAAGGCAGGAAGATGAACTCCATAAAATATTACACTGCCAAGTCTAGAAATCTTACATAATATTTTCATTTACTATTCTATTCCAGTTGCTGTTTTATGCATCCCTTCATAAAGTCCTTTAGAAATAATTACACTTAGAAAAACTGCTGAGCTATCTATACCTTTTTTCAGGAGAAGAGTCACTTGGCACAGCACACCTCAAATTTTTGTACTTACCTGGGCCCTAGGAATATATCACAATCCTTTTCACCACAATATTATGCTTGAGATCAAGTAGCCCACTGAGTCTAACTTCTGTGCTTTATATCTTATAATGCTCCTCCCTTGCTCCTCTCTGTGCTTCAGATTCCCTCTCTACATAATAATAATAACTATCATGTAAGTTGTGAAATGCTTTGATATCTACTGCTGAACAGTGTGAGAGGCAGGGGCATCACAGACATGTTTTAGTGGCACAGAAGAGCTGGATTGCTGAGCCACTGCACTTGAAAGAAATGCCCTGTATGAGTCAGTAGACTTTAAAGACTGACTGAGCCATAAGATTGATTCTTCAAGAACACAAACCAGCAGCCTCTCCTACCTCACTCAAACCTTTAGCACAACCTTCCTTCCATTTCCTACCAGTGTCCAACCTCTCCCACTGAGAGGTGTTTCCTAAGCAGCAGCATCAATTGCTTCATTAAAGTTCAGAATAACTAGAGATAACTCAGAGAGATTAACTCTCCAGATCTCTTTTCCTCAAAAATCCCAGTATACCCTTCCCAGTAACACTGGTAAACAGTCCCATCCCAAGGCCTGGCAGACTGCTGATGTCAACCAACTTACATTGTCTGGATTACCTTTTTTAAAACAAACAAACAAACAAAAACCAAACCAAAACAAGAAACCCACAACTTTCTTCCTTGGCTACAGCTGTAAGCTAAAGCTGTAAGCTAAAGGAAAGTTGTTGTTTAGTGTTCCTTAGCTCCACCTACACGTGCTAAGCACAAAGCACCTCAACTTCTTCCCTGATCTTCCTTAATTTATGTGAAAAAGATTAATCTTCTGGTTTCTTTGGCAACAGCCAGCATACTCTGACACTTTCTGCTTCCAAGATAAACCCTTCTTTGCCAATTAAGGCCACTTTCCAGTTATAAAAAGTTTTCTTTTTATTCTTTAAAAACCACTGTGCTACACCAACATCTGCCACCCCCAGCCGCCTGCGGCACAAATTCCAGAGTTTTTAAATTTAAGCTATAAATATCTTCAGTACTTACTACCTTGAATGTTTTCCTGCCAGTGACTTCACTGCCCTGCTCCTTTAAATGTTGTGAAAATCTGAGAACCAAGACTTCCCTTGGTTTTTCTTTCATTAAAAAAAACCCCAAAAACAAATAAATAAAAAAAAACTTCTTAATGCCGGTTCCATTATTATTTTCTGTGAAACCTTTATAAACTTACCCAAGTGTAAAGTAACATCACAACCTCATTTGTCTTAGTTTTTCGTTGCTTCCAGAGAAATGATAATTAAGGTCTTTATTAGTAGGGCTGGTGGGAAAGGAGCTTGAGGGTGATTTAAGGAAACCATCAAATCCAACAGAACAGAACAAAATTCTTCCTTTTATCCAGTGCTGGGAACATGGGGGATAATTTCACCAAAGACACCTTCAACAAGACTTTTGTGTTTCCAGGTTTATATACTTAGTTACAACTGATAGCCCCTCCCCAGAGTTAAGCAGTGTATTTAGGGTGACTTTTAACAGACCTAACGGGCTGCTCTTATCTCTGCAGCCCTCTATTTCCTTTTAACTAAACAATGTTACAGCTTCAAGCCTCATCCTAGACAGGTTTTCTCGTTTGTTTCTCACAGCTTAGCCTTTAACCTAACCAAGGTTTTGGGTTATTCCTTAAAGTTCAGCTTACAGTTACAGGGTTAAATTCCTCTTTGTCTAAAGCTCTGCATGGTTAAGATCACTCACAAACTAAGGTACAAGCTAAAATAAAAAAAAATATAAAATACAAAGTTAGTAAAGTTCTGATTAAAAATTAGTAAAGACCATATGATTTTTATGGAAGAGGGATAAAATCCTTGTTCTTGAGGGGTCCCTGTATCACGGGTGATGGTAAAACAGGGCGTGACATACTTGACTTTTGAAGAAGATATTTGGATCTCCATTATGCACACTGGGGAAACCGAGATTCCATGGGATAACCTCAGAGAGGTTATTACCTTGTTAAAGAACCGCGTCAGACTCAACTCTCCCGGTCCGAGGGCCACACAGACACCCAGCCCAGTGCTCCCCCTGGGTCAGGCTCCTGGGGCCGGGACAGGTATCCCACCCAGCCCGATGCCCCCCCTGGGAACAGGTGTCCCACCTTGCCCTGCGGGAGCTGAGCGCTGTGTTTGCGGCGCCGTCGCCAGGAGACGGTGGGCGGGCGGAGGGAGGGAAGGAGGCGGGTCTGGGAGCGGAGGTTGCCGGCTCCGCTTCCGCCGCCATGGGCGTGCAGGGGCTGACGGGCTTCGTGGAGGAGAGCGGCGCGTTCTTCACGGAGCTGCGTGTGCGGGACACCAAGCTGGTCATCGACGGCAGCAGCCTCTACCACTGCCTGTGCTTCGCCTCCTCCGCGGACCTGCGGCGCGGCGGCGACTACGGCGCCTTCAGCGCGGCCGTGCGGAGCTTCTTCGGGGCGCTGCGGGCCTGCGGCGTGGCGGCGTTCGTGGTGCTGGACGGCGGGCGCGGGGCTGCGGACAGGAAGCTGCCCGTGCTGCGGGGCCGCGCCGCCGAGCAGCTGCGGGCGGCACAGGCGCTGGGCCAAGGGCACGGGGCGCGCCTGGCGCCACTGCTCGCGCGCGACGCCTTCGTGCAGGCGCTGCGCCGCCTCGCCGTGCCCTTCGTGCTCAGCTTCGCCGAGGCCGACCGCGACATCGCCGCGCTCGCCAACAGCTGGGGCTGCCCCGTGCTCTCCCTCGACAGCGACTTCTGCGTGTTCGACCTGGCGGGCGGGTACTGCCCGCTGTCGCACTTCCAGTGGCAGAGCGTCAGCGCCGCGGGCGGCCCGCAGGGATGCTTCGTGCCGGCGCGGTGCTTCTCGCTGGACGCGTTCTGCGGGCACTTCGGCCGCCTCCGCAGGGGCCTGCTCCCGCTCTTCGCCGTCATGAACGGCAACGACTACGTGGAGCTGGCGGCGCTGGAGGGGTTCTTCAGCAAGCTGCGGCCGCCGCGGGGCTGCGGGGCGGGCAGGCACCGCCGCATCCAGGCGCTGCTGCACTGGCTGGCGCAGTTCGAGCAGCCCAGCCAGGCCCTGGACAGCGTGCTGGAACACCTTAAGAAACATCAGAGGGAAGAAGTAAGGGAGCTGCTCTGCACTTCGATGGAGGATTACGCGCCGTCTGACGTGAGGCTTGAAGACTTCTTTCAGAATGGGCGGTATGAATGCGAGGCTGCCAGCAGAGCAGGCGTCCCGCAGTGGGTTCTTGATGCTTTGGCACAAGGTAATCTGGCCCCACTCATCATCAATGTCCTCTTACTGAGGAGCACTTTCCTCCGCGTTCAGGTAGAGAACATGCAGAGACCGAGCGCTCACAGCGCGGCGCTGCCCATCCGACAGGTGATCTATGGACTGCTGCTGAGGGCACAGCAGAACACTGAGGCTGCTGCTCCCAGCGAGCGCACCCACCAGCTGCCCGTTGTATGTGAATTTGACAGATGCCAAAAGACAATTAAAAAAACGTTTGTTCAAGCAGCAAGCCTACCCACAGAGTTTTGTGATGATCGTTTTACTTTGGACAAGTTAATGGAGGTAAATGGTTGTCACAAGAGATCATGGTTAACAGTGTTTCACGAGTGACAAAAATAGTTGGAACTCATGTTTGCCAGCTGGTCGCTAAATGTGATGTCTGAACTAAGCCACTCCAGTAAGTAACTACTTCATGCAGAGGTACCTGTGATACTTAAGAAGCTACACAGATTGTCTTTATCTCCTTCCCTTCCTGCCTCCCTCCAAGTGTACCAAGACAAATTATATGAAAAGTTGTTGTTTGTACATGTGGTACTCCCCGAATTTTCCAGTCTAAGCCCTAATACTTGTTTTTATAATCAGTGTTATGTAATTTAGAAAAGTCCAATTTAACACTACAAAACCTGGTTAGTATTCGATCAAGCTGTGGATGTTTCAAAGCAATGTTCTGAAACAGAATTTGACCCATGCCTTTTTACTAAAAATCATCATTTAATTGTGCATCTTGCAGCTGCCCAGCAGTTTTACCTGCCCCAAGTATGCTGCTAATATGAACCGCTGCTGCTTGCCAGACAGCAGAACAGCACCTGAAAAACAGGTTGTAACCAAAAGGAAGTTGTACTAGGCTAGTTCCAATCACCATTAGCAATTCAGCATATTTAAATTCTAATGATTAAGACTGTACCTTGCCACGATGCGAAGTAATCTCCTGTTCCCGAAGTTGCCTAACTGAGGTTTTGTCTGCAGTAATTTTTGCAACCTCTAGAAATACAATCTGTGTCTTTTTAATTCTGCATATTTAAGCCACATGCTCTATCCATTCTGGCATTCAGATCAATTGTTAACACATCTCTGCGTGTGGTCAGTGCTGGATGTTCTTATCACTTGCTGGTGGCTATTTTGTAAAGGAACGACGTCTATCACTGCTGTGCCCATTAAATCCTACAGGTAGCTGTGGATCCAAAGACCTACATACAGGTTATTTTACACAGGTTATTGGTACAGGCCTTTCAAACAAGCATTATGCAACACTTAAAGAGTTTGAAAAATCATGTTTGGGGATTATAAAACACATTAATGATACCTTACTTTGACCTTGGTCTGTGTGCTGTTTAATCAATTTGAGCTTCTGCTACTACAACAACTTTCCTTAGGAAACATGTGGGAATTATTATTACTATTATTATTATTGAACAGAAAGTTAGAAGAAATGTTTTCTGCACTGAAAGTGTCCTAGGCAAAACTGCCTTCAGTTTCTCTTCTGCTATGGGTTGTCTGCCTGAGAACAGGCAGAACAATCCTGATGAAGGTTTACAAAGCAACAGGAATCACAACTGAAGAGTGCTGCAGTTCTGCTGCAGGCATGGAGTTATGGGCAAAGTTTGTAACACCTCTTCCTGGAAGGTGAATGGCACAACAAAGAGGGAACATGTGCAAGGAATTAATACACTGCAAGTGAAAAATGCAAAGCTTCACACTTAGATTTCAGTGTGATTATAGGTAAACATGTTTTCAACATACTAAGAAGAGACATCACCATTGCATCTTAAAATGCAAGGATAACTTCTAAGAATGAAACTTTTATATATATATATGCGTGTGTATATATATATATATATAAAAATATATCTATTTTCCATAATTTTAATTTCCCTAATTTTTGTGCATTATAGTGGTAAGATTTCCAAGCAACTCACCTGATACAAAGACTTTGAAACCACTCAAAATCTAATCTCATGCAATTCTAAAAAATTACTTTTTTCTTTCTGCCTGACATTTAACTGTTTAGTTTTTAAAGTTTTAAGTAGTATTTAAAAATATTTCCTGTTCAGAATATCTATGAAACTTAAATGTTTTTTTATCAAAAACCTGATAGCTAGCTAGGTAGTTTAACCAGAAACTTATTTGCCTTTTGGAAATTGCTCACAACAAATAAAGTCCCTTACCTTTATTTTTCCTCCCCACTGTTAATTTCAGGTGCCCATGTCATGCCGTCAGAAGCTTTTGCTGGAGACTCTGGGAGTGACAATGAGTTTCCTGGAATCTATTCCGAGTCACTTACAACTCCCTGTTGCTGTAACATGTTACTGGGTACGTTGTTCAGAACCAAAAGTGAAGTTGCATCAGTTAAAAGCTCTACTTCTAATGATCGTGTCTGGAGAACTGCACAGGATAAATGATGATCCAGGTATGTCTCCAAAGAATTCAATTTTAGGTGTTCAGCTACTACAAAAATCTATACATAATTCATTTTTCACACTTACCGTTAGTTGTCCAATTTTATATGAATTAGCACTGATTCACACTATATCCTGAGCTGTCACATTCTCTGCATTGATAAGCACACAGAAATAGTGCTAACACTCGATATAACATTTTATATAGGTGAAATAGTACTTTGCCACCTTGTAAAACATTACTTTGCATTTATACATACTTTCTTTAGGACTGAAATATTAATCTAGATATAAAAGTTACAAAAAAAGTTACAAAAGTTACTTGTGCGTCCTACTATTGAGGCATTCCAGTATTTTTTTTCCTCTGAGTTTTTCTAAAGTCATCTGTGATTAATAATGTTGAGTTGCCCAGGCACACTTTATCTGCCTGTGCACTGCAAATTTCAAAGTACTAAATTATCACAGAAATTACTTCAGTAATATTTATGCCTAGTAAGAGTTCTGGTGGCATTTCCTCCAGGAGTCGTTAGATGGCAAAGATGATACATGCGAGGGTTATGCAGTTTCTTAAGGTTCTAGTTTATAGAAACCAGCCTGACAAGGTTTCTGAGTAGGTTGATGTGACAGAAAGCGTGTTTGGATTTGATCACAGAGTCACAGAATCAATTAGATTGGAAAAGACCTACCTGTGAGATCACTGAGTCCAAATGGTTAATGATAGACTTGATCCCCTCGCAGCCCAGTGTGGCAAATCACTTAACAAATAGAACTCTTGACTTCACAATTTCAGATTATCATGGATATTCATACTTGATTTTTTACACAATTTTATGTCTTCAAATTCAGTTTGACACATTTGAAAACATTACTAATGCTTCCTAGAGAGGAACCATAGAACCAGAGGCATGAAGACCCTACACACAGCAGATACCTTTTGTACTCTCCACAGCAAAACATTTATTTACATGTCATTTTTTATTTCTAACCTAGATCCCCCAGTTTTATGTGCTGAAGATGACAGTATTGCATATAATGAATTTCTCAAATGGAAGGAAAAGAAACTGCAAAACAGTGACTTTGATTTAGATGCTGCACACAGCTTTTGCCAGTGGCAGTGCTGTCTTCAGATGGGATTGTATCTCAACCAGCTACTTTGCACTCCCCTCTCTGAGCCAGACATAAGCAGGTAAGGATGTTTCAGAGATCTGCTTTCCACACAAGTCCCTGATGGAATGTGTTCACATGCTGGTTTGTTTTCTGTGTCAAACTCCTCTGCCCAGTTACATTTGAACTTCATTGTTGAAAGGAATTACTATAGAGAAGAATACTCTGTAGCATAAGTGTCCCGTAGGAGTTTACTGCTGGTTACTGTATGTAGTTGTTTTTTCATGTTTCTGTACCTGTGGAGGTGCATTTCTAAATGAAACTTCTTCCTTTGAGCAGGTTTTACACTGGGACCCTTGTGCACAGACTCTATCAAGAGCTTAAATCAACACCTTCAGTGGAAAATCTGTTTAGTTTATCTCCAAAAATGACTCAGCTTTATCTGGTTTTGTTAAATACAGTGGTGTCAACTGTATCTCCAGAATTCTTTCAGAAGACAACCAAAACCAGATCAGACTCCTGTAAAAAGAAGAAAGCATCTAGTAAGAAAAAAACAACCAGCAGGTGTGCTATGCCAGAAACTCAGCATTTATGCAATGTTAATAGGTTTGCATCATTGGAAGTGGATGATTGAAAGCATTATTCCTGGAATAAATTCTAATGCCATGCTGATGAAAGAAATTACATTAAAATATGTGACTGTATTGGAATTTTCTCAGGTGTTTTCACCCAAGTTCCTGGTTCAATCTTTACCAAAAATCTTGCTTCAGGGGATTTTTTTAATTTACCTTTTGTAACTTACATTTATATAAAAGAGATGTTTTATAAAAGTTGTGTTTTGTTTTTCTTTAAAATATCAGTCTAATTGAAAATGAGAGCAAAGCTGTTCAGCATTTAAGAGCCGGACTATTAGAATTCTTTGCCTGAACATTTATAGTTGGCTCTGCCCCATCTCCCTGAACACTTCTCCTTTCCAAAAAGTCCAATTTTAAAGTTGTGTTTGAGGAACACGATGATTAGTCTTCCAGATGAGATTAAAATGGAAATTGGAAAGTTTAAAAGTAGTTGTAAATTCAGTCTTTGCAGGTAGAGTACTAGTACTTTCAGGAGGAGCAGGCTTTATTCCGTGACAACTGAGTGAGTTGTGCTTGCAGTATTATAGATACTGGCTGTATTTGGGGACAAACTTCAGCTCCTGTTCCTCCCCCTTCCCTGTGATACTTTTAAACAAAGTTACATGCACACACAAAGCTGTCACATGGGAGCTGGTTTCTGAAGGTTTGCTAATTCAAAGTAATTGTCACGGTAATTGTGTACAATCTTCTGCCATTAACAAACTATCACCACTCTTGCTCTTCTTTCTATAATGGCTATACTAAAATAACAGACTTTTGACCTCCCTGATGTACACTAATTACTTGACAAACTCTTGCTATCAACATGGTAATATGAAAAACAATTTATAATTAAAAAAATTCCTACAACACCAGTATTCCTCAGTGCTTTGCATTAGCAAGCTTCCCAGCATAATTAATCAATTTACAGAAATGCTTTTCTTAGAAAACTACTGTTTTTCCAGTGTCTTGCCCACGTAAAATCTAATTACTACATTTCTGGTTTCTTCTCCTCAAGAATCCACATACCTTTTCTTACATTTAGGAAAATCATGATTTCCACCTTTCATGGTAAACGTTTTGCCCATTACTTACCTGAATTCAAGCTTGATTCCTGCACTGTGCGCACAAGTTTTCAGTCCTGCTTATGCTCCCTATCACATCTGTTCATGTGGAAGTAACTCACTAGATCTTGGGACTTACAGGGCAGACCACTGATACCACACAGCTGAGCCTCGATACTGCCCTAATACAGTCAATGAGAAAAGAACAGATCTATAAGATGCTACATTAATGAGAAAACTGGCTTTGAGATACAGTCTGTCATAGTAAGGTTTACCATTTGTTCCAGTACAAAAGCCACTAATTACTAAACTACCACCAGATGGCACTTACACTCAACCCCACTGCAAGTTACAACTTCACAACATTTCTAAATAGATTTCTATTTGCAGCAGCCTGCAGCAGCCTACAGCATCACATCCCATCAGCCCATTTTAAATAAAAGTTGAAGTGGGATAAATTTGAAACCTTGATTTTAATTACCCAAATCATTCTCTGATCCATTATGATCCCATGTGTTTTATTTTACCAAGCTTGTAATGCCTTTCAGTTTTCAATCATCACAAAGAGTCAACATGTAAGATAAGTCCTAAATATAAAAATAGAGGCATGTTTGATTCCACTTTGTTAGTGATGTGAGAAGAGAGATCTTCATTTACTTTGAATCCCATATTGGAAAACTGCTGGAGATCACAGAAATCCTTGAGACTTTCTGAGAAGTGGTATCTTCAGTTAGATAGTTCAGAAGACTGGGACAAGATCAAATATTCCACTTTCAGATAAAAACACTGCTATGATCATGTGGCATTTTGAGAATACTTTTGGGAATATTGACTCAATGATTAAGAGTTACTGTACTGGAAATGAGTTCTTAATGCAGAATTCAGCTGTTCTTTGTTGTTGATGAAATGACATACACCCCATTGCAAACACCAATCCTGTATGCTGAAGAAAATAATTACTGGTTCTAGTGCTACCATGCAGAATTTTAATCAAGTGTTACAGTTTTCCTTTTTAACTCATTATAGGTTTTCAAGCTTCTTTGTAGGAAAAATAAACAATAAAGGACTACTTACTAAAGCCAAAACATTCCTTTTCCCACACTTGAGTAAAAGCAAGTAAATTCCTTGGTTGTTGCCTATTTTCACCCCATAAGAAATGGCTCTTGATATTGGTGGAAAGTTCTCACTATTGATTCAACTGCTCTGGAGAAAAATCTCTCAAACGTGCTGCAATGTGGTAATGAGCCACAAGTGGAGCCAAAACAATGGCCATGGAATTCAGTCCAAGCATTTTTTATAAATAATGACATTGAGCTAGATTTATTACTGGTATTTCAACTTCCATTACAGAACACAGCACCAAAACTTTTGGCATATTTAAACTGAACTGCATTCAATTAAGTCCACCCTCCAAGGAGGCAAAATTGTCCCTAAGAGACCAAAATTTTACTTCTTGTCTAGACTGACATACCTCATTCAGAAAGTGAGACTTGTGCTGGTTAAGGGGTACTTCATAACCCCTTTTTTAAAAACTACTCGACAATGACACTTCCAAGACAAAAAATCTGGCATCATCTGCACTTCTGTACTTGGTTAGATTTCTGAGGCTCCAAGACACAGCAGAGCACAAAGCAGGAAAATCCCATGGAAGAGTAACAGTCACAAGGTTAAGACTTATTATGGGAAAGGTGTATTTGCTGTCCTTTCTCAAAACTGAAGCTTGTTAGAGATTCTTCATCAGCATGCACTGTCAATTTTTACTATCTATCTTTGTTGATGAATACTAAGGATATGATTAATAAAGTGTTCTGAAATTCTACTGGCATACAACAGACTACATTACTGAATGGCTACAGCCAGACTTGCCAAGGTTAATAGTAGTTCAACACCTGTCCAATCTGTTCAACTTCTGAAAGGCAGAACTGATGTAAATAAGAAACTTCAGCTTGAAGACATGAGATCATTTCTGTCAGAGGGCATCTTGTTGGGCCCCCCCAGCTCAGTGGTCCCCAGAACAACCCGCAGGGGAGATGAGGCCACACACTGCAGTCTTTGCCTTCACACAGTCACAGCTCCAGCACGTTGGCAGCCCAGGTGGTGTGTGCACACTGAGCAGGCCCAGGGCCAGGCAGAGCAATGGGTAAAGCAGACTCTGTGGGGCACTCCTGCCCTGTCTGCAGTCCTGCTTCCTGGCTAAGTCAGGCAATCTCCAGAGCCAAAAAGAAGAGAAGAATTAAATAACATATTGGCAGAGAAATTCATACAGCACTTCCCAAACTGCCACGCTTTCCATGAACTCCCCTGATTCTGAGCATGGAATGTGGGACAAGTCACAATGGTAAGAAATATTCCAGTGCCTGTTTCCAACAATTCCTCATCAACTGACAGCATGGTCCAGAGCCAGTGCCACTGCCACCCTTCCAGGCTACGATGAGGAAAGATGCATATGCACATGTCTACAAGCAAAAGAGATACCACTGTGTCTTGACTCCCCCCAGAGATCTCAGACATCCTCTTTCCAAGATTCCCTAGATGACAGTTCTTGTATTTCCTCAAGGGGTGATGAATCCTGCTCTGATGAGAAGACAGCGATGACAACAGCTACAAGACTATTTTGAGGAATAAGACTATTTCCAATGAGTGAATATACTCAGGCAATGTAATATATTAAAAATACTTTTAACATACCAAGCCACAAATCTATTATAATGCCTTTCCAGCCACAAAAGTAATTCTGTAGGTAAAAATTTAAAGTTACATTACCAGTAAAAGTTATTTTGATGAATGGGGTGGAAGAAGGAAGGAAAATGAAGCTTCTTTCAAAGAGGGGGGGTTGCCATTAGAGCAAAGACTATTGCATTCATTTTCTAATTCAGTACACAACAAATAATTTCAATAATTACTGTCTTATAATCACTCAAGTGATCTAACAGTCATATCCTAAAGTAAGGATAGAAGGAGACATGAAACAAAGCCTGTATACACAATTATATCAAAACAAGCATGTTCACTTGGTGTAAATGCCAGTTTCTTTTCAAACAGAGACAACACACTTATAAGAAAAGCAAACATTTACTTCAAATTGCAGTATAGGCTTTTCAATCACAGAAAAAGAAAAGAAAAACAGTGATCCAACAGCGGTCACATCCTGTGCAAAAAAACCCAAAACCCGGGATACAAAAAAACTGTAGCACAAGGTACTTGAGCCGCTTACACATTGCAGGATAAAGTAAATAAATACAGTAGCTAGAATATGGCACTCTTGTGACAGACTCTAAACCCAGTGGAATGCCTCTGAAGTATTTTTATCCTTGTATTAGTAGCAAAGTCCCACCACCATAAAAGTAGAATAGTACAATGCTTTAAATAAAAACAAACTAAAATATTTATATCTAAGAGAAGGATTTACACAGTTATATCTTTTAAGTGCAGAAAATGGGACTTGGGCTTAGATCTTTCTTTAAATTAACCCCTGCCCCCCTCCCCACCCCGCAATACCATTCAATCTCAAAAGTAAATTTATGTTTGAGGAAAATTGTTACCAAAGTTGCATAATTTCATTTGTTACTTCCACAGCTGGAAGGTAAATTCTAAACAGTCTTGAAACGTGAAGTTCGTCATTAGCCAGTGAAACAGAGGACTTGTCAAAAGCCCTCAGGATTTCGTTATCCTCCAAATATTGTTTTGCTTTCTCCTACATCTTTAGACAGCAATCGCTAAGTTTGCAAACAAAAGAATGCAATATGCATCATACATCAAGAAAGGACGAAGCTGACGAAGAAGAACTTCCACGTTTCTGGATCTTTTCCTTGCTTCTTTCAAACTTCTTTATTACCTCAGTCACTATGCACACAGAGGAAGTGAGTCCCAGAAGAAACAGTAAATCTGGAAGAGATAATCAGCCTCTTTAAATTGCTATTTAAGACTGAGGAGAGACACAGAAAAGGACAATCACTGGGTAAGTTCAGGAGAAATGAAGCAAGATTCAATGTTTAGCAGGACTAGAAGACTAACAAGCATAAAACCAGTAAGGACAGGCATGATACTACAAGCTTGTAAAGTATTTTGTAACCTTATTTTTAACAACATAATTAACTTAATTCTGAAAAAAATATTAATACAATCAGAAATGATGCTACAATAAAAAGAATTAGATAAACACATGTATTTTATTACAGTCATTCAACTCCAGAAAACCATAAAAGTAATAAACTTAGGTCTTAATGAGGCAACAGCATTATGTATCTATAGCTTCTTAAAATCCTGTGTTTATTTACCCTATGACAATGCAATTGATAATAAAGGATCAGGACTTCTAAATAAGGTGTTTATAATCAGAGAAAAAAACTTGTGAAACAGGAAAATTAACAGTGCTCAAAAACTACAAAGTCTATAATTTTGTCTGCAATAACAGTTTGGAAAAGGGAACTGCTCTTACCCAAGATACTCAAGCTCTCTGTCTGGAAAACCTTCTGAAGTGGAGGAAAGTAAATGACCAATAACTGCCCCATTATAGATCCGAGGACAGCATAGCAGAACATTTTGTTACTGCAAAGTCCAATCTCAAACACAGATTTTGTCTGTAAAAGAAGTAATAGTTACACTGCATAAGTAATCTTGTAATCTTCATTACCTAGACAAGAAAATAATTTGTAACTACAATTTCTTTTCATCCAGACTTCTAAAAAAATGTAAAATACTATTGCTGATCTTTTAGATAATCCAGAACAAGTTTTCTTGACCAGTTTAATTGCATTTTGTCCCTGGTAAACAGAGTACAAGTCTCGTCTTCATAGTCAAGAACTTGCACATCGAGCTCACTTTTCTGAAACTGCAGTGCATTAGAAAAAGGTTCCTCCTATACTAAAGGAAGGTTTTTTTCATGGCTGACAATTCACATCAGAAAACAGACTGCAAATTAGAGTAAATGCAGTAATGTGTATTAGCGCAAAACTTCAGAGTTGTTTCCTTAAACCAAAAAAATACAGACAGAACAGCTGAAGAAATTTTCCTTGGACTACAGGTTTAGGATTACAAAATATAAAAGCCTTTATGAAATTTCAGATTCTGGTAAGGCTGCTGAATTTTCAGGGGGAAAAAAGAACAACAAACCAAGTCTACACAGCACTATAAAGGACCATCACACTTCAGCTTCTAATAATTTCTTGCTTCTGACAGGACAGACACATTACTACCAGCTCTGCACAATGTAAACAGATTAAGTAACCTCACTTACCTGCAATTTCAGAAATCCTACCTAATAAATATGTGAAACTCTGCAGCTTAATAGCAGATGTGAAGTATATCTGCAGGAAAATATTTGAAACAAACACAGCAAGATCTTCCCTCAAAGAAAATTGTACTTATTGTGTAAATGGAAAATAAGAATCACTTACCTGAGATCTAGAACTCAAAGCATTGAACATATCAAAAAATACAAAACAGGTGAAAGTCATTGTTGTATCTCGAGGTGTTATTACATTGTCTCTTAACTGCCAACAAAAGAAAATGAAATGGCTTCAGCATGCTTTAAACCTGACACAATTAAACAAAGTTGTTATAATAATTCAAGTTCTACTAGCTAGGAAATGAAAACAAAAGTTTCAGCTTGTTTGCCCTAAGCTGATTTAATAAATCCTAAAGCAAAAATTACACACCTGTAACTTACAACAATTTGTAGCTGCCAACTATGATTAAATGAAGCCTCCTGACCAACATTTATGCAAGCACATGGAATAGCAAGAATTCTACGATGCACTACCAAAAGTTCAAACAGCATTTTTCTTTACTGGGAAAAGAAAGTCAAATGGCTGTTTCACAACAGACTGGCTAGAAGATTTGCACAATTACTTTCTATGGGCCAAAGTTTCCCAAGTAGATCTGGGACCTTGGAAAAGTCTGTGTTAAAATAGAGATTGGGGAATAAAACTGTATTTCTCATTCCAACAACTATTTTGAAAACCTTCCTCTCTAATCTGCTGGTATTAAATAAGGGCAAACCTTTGAACCAAGTTCACATTAATTTTGAACTCCAACCACTGGTATAAAAAAGATACCCTTTAAATGAGGTTGTTACTGCTTTAAGTTCTGCATTTTTGTCCTACCTCTCTCCAGAAGACGAAGAGTGTTCCACACACGATAATTATTGATGAAACCAGTATTTTAACAATCAGGTTTTTTGTCAGAATGCTGTCCTTCAAATTTCTTGGAGGCTTTCGAATAATATCTTTATCCACAGGCTCCACCCCAAGGCTTACAATTAAAAGAAAATTTTATGTTTATATCATCATAAAAATAATTCATTGCTTCAAACTTAAGGAATAGGTTTACTGAGTTGAAAGAAAGAGGATTTGTTGCTAGTTCCTCTCCATCTCTCCCACCACCATCTCCCTGCAGTGAAGAGGGTCAGAGGGAGACCCCAGGGGGAAGCCAAAACCCTGCACACAAGTTTGATGGGCATACCCACTGCTCTTTAGGTATCCCCACTGACCCCATAATACCATCAGTCACTAAGGCAAGCCAAATGGAATTAACTCAGAACCACACTGCAAACACTGCAATTCAAACAAAAAGCCTGCTGTACCAGAAACAGTTCATTCAAGTTTAACACTTCAGTTTCCTTTATGAGCAACCATTCTCCTTGCTGAAATAAAAAGATTACAGAACCTAATGGAATTTAAAGTAATTACTTACCTTTGAGCTGGAGGTCCATCCATAATAATATTGATCCATAAGATCTGCATGGCATTGAGAGGATTAGGAAAGTTCATTAATGTAGCCAGTGAGATTAAAGTCAGTGCTGCTATACTCCTGTTGAAAGAATCCATTTTTATAACTGTCAGCATGGAACATTTCTGAAGATCCACTGATAAGTGCTTTGTAATAAACACTTCAACTCTTTAAGAGTAGATACAGACTTCGACAGTGTGAATCACAACTGATGTAAGCCAAACTTTAAAGGCAGAGCATGAAATCCTTCAGAATACTCATCCTAACACAGGCCATATTTAAAACAGCATTGTTCTGGCAATAAAAAGGCAGAAAATCTGCATTTAAAAACCTCACAAACTTTTATATAACATTTCAGAGTTATCACTCACCTTCACCTAATTGTTTTGGTTTTTTTTTTACTGGGGAACTGGGTGCTGTATTTTTATTGTGCCAGAAGTGAACTTCTAAAAATGGTTTTAAAAAACTGCTTTTACACTTCTGATGGAAACAAAATGACTCTGTGTACCTGTCACTAGTTTGACTGATCATTCAAGGCAAGGTACTACCCAAGCTCCCTAAAAATACCTACACCACTCATCATTATTAGCCAGATGAGGCAGCCAGAAGAAAGACTGAAAAACAGATTAGCTGTCTGCAAGCTCAGTATTAGCTTGGTATTATCTGTAAACAAGTATGCACTAATTGCTTTCAGTGCAAGATTAACTGGTTTCATAACCAACAAGAAGAGAGCAAGGCTTTTAATAATTCCAAATTTAGCACTCTAATGAACCCTATTATGGTCTCCCTGCAAAGAGGGACAGAAAAAAATAAAGAGTAACTTATTCATCAAAAACCTGAGGCTACCATTCCCAAAGCTAACAGGCAAGCACATTTTCCTAAACTATCTAGGCTTAATTATTCTTCAGAAGCAGATTTCTAGTCTTCTAGCAATGCAGGACACTAGCCAAGACTGCAAATATATGCCACTTCTTATAACTTTTATGCAGGTAAAGCTGCTATTTTCCATGTTTTGTTGTGTTGGGAGTTTTTGTTGACATTTGG